>JAZKJV010000255.1:1164456-1324121 GCA_037367405.1 Ottelia alismoides
ATAAAAGTTTGCATAATAGAACTAGCCTGAGACTTATTTTTCAATAGACACCCCAAGAAAATGTGGAAAAATCATCAACAACGATAAGAGAGAACATGTGCCTCTGGTATCAAGATCAGGACCCAAAATATCAAAATGCAATAACTCAAATAAACAATTACTACTATGACTCTAATGACTGGAAAAATGAGTACGATCATGCTTCCCAAGCTAGCAAGCCTCACATTGAAAATGGACTGAAATGAAATTTATGGGAGGACTCTGCACAACTTCTACAAAGGAAGATGACTGAACCAAAGGTGCCACATGTATAAAGATTGATCCAGTAGGAATAGAAGATATGCTTGCATAAGAAGATTGGACCAATCTATAGAGATCCCCTTGCTCACGACCACATCCGATCACCCTATCCGTGAATATATCCTGAAACACAAGAGAAGATCGGTTAAGAATGACATGAAAATTTATATCCTTCGTGATCTGACTGATACACACAAAAATTCATTAGAAAATTCAGGTGCATTTAGCACACTCTATGACGCATGGAATGTATCAACCGAATATCTCTATGTCTTGTAATAGGAGAATGTCTCCCATCGGCAACGACTACAGATCAACCATGGTGAACGATAGTGTAACTCTGTCACCACATAGATTATGAGATACTATTGAGTCCATGATCCATTTTGAAGTATCTGCCCTAAGATAGGTGATAAGTACATAATATGTACCTGAGGTACAGGCAGAGATCGCAACATCAAATGAGCTCGAAGGAGCACTAGTAGAACAGGTGGAAGGAGCCATAAGCTCCCTCAGACGGGAGACAAGATCGTCATACTTATGAATAGGAGGAGTAGCAGTGGGCTCAAACTGCTTAGCAACACGAGCAGATGCAGGGTGACCATGCTTATGATAGCATGTATCCTCAAAGTGTCATATATGGTTGCAATATGTGCACTTCGGGTGAGAACCACCATTTCCCCTGCCACAAAAAACAATGTTTTTTGAATCATGTCGAACCTCCTATGACGCAAGATGCGGCCATAGTAAAGGAGGTTTGAGTAGTAGTTGTCGGAGCACTGTGATCATGCTCAATCCGTTGTAAGCCTCCTTTATGGGAGGCAAGGATGCAAAAGTCAGTAGTCAGGACTCGATCGGTCGGGTAACTGACTAAGGATTAATCAATAGTCGGGCGACTAATCAGATTTCAGTCTTTAATCAGTTTTGAATTGTTTTTATTAATTTAAATATATAATTCAATTTTGTATACATAAATTCTTAATATTTACATACATTAGACATTTTCAACACTATATTTCAGTAATCCCTTGTCAGTAGCCCCTTTTATTTCATCGGAACACTAACTTACAAAAGGGCCCTTCCTAGGGATTTATAACTATAAAGAAAAGGGAGATAACATATTGATTCTAACAAAATGTTCCATCCTGAACTCTTGCATCAATTGTTCTACAGATTTTATTGGAATTTCTTTTCTATAATTTGAATTTCTACTGCAACAATAATATGTGGTGCAGCCTTAGAATCCTTGAAACCAGCATCTATAATAATCAAACCGAAGCTTCATTGTTAAGAAATTTACGGATAATCAAAACTTCAATTCAATATGCTAAAAAATCGAGTTAAGTTTCAGTTCGTATCAAGTCATTTCGGAATTTAATGATAGCATTTATTTCAGTATTTTACTATTCAGAATTTACTAATAGCCTCTATTTTACTGATAATCTTCACGAGTTTTACTGACAACTTTCATTTCAAAATTTTAATGTTCAGAAGTTGAGCAAGTTAAGCTTCATCTTCAGAAAAATTCAACTTTTGTAACAAAGTTTTCTTGAATGTAGCAGAGATAATATTTAAGCAACAACTCTAGCTTGATAATCGTAGATTTAATGTACTTTAAAAAATTGTAATAAATAGTAATGAAAAAATAGGCATGACTAAGCTTTTTAGTCAGTCACCAAACCGACAGTGAATAAAGAATGCTCGGCATTCTGGAGAATATTCGGAATTATTCAATGTATTTTTTAATTATTTTAAATATAATAATTATGTTTAATATATATATATATATTCTTATATATTTATACATATATGGTTGTCAAATAATAAGAGTGCAAGATAAAATACCAATTAACAAGTTACATATATAAAGCGTTAAATTTGTGGTGATGTCGAGATAAATGGGAACCTTTAGAAATAAATAATAAAAATAATAAAAAAAACAGCAGCATGCTGCAAAAGTCGGCAGAATATTCAACCGGATCCCTGATTATTCAGACTGAATATTCGGAAATATTCATCTTAGAACGAATATTGACTAAATAGCAAAATTCTATTCAGTCACCCCACAGAATAAGAATATTCGGCCGAATATTCGGTCCATTCCACCGAATACTGCAACAGTGATTTTAGCAAACTTGGTGGGGGATACATAAGCAACGGTAAGAAGTTGCCTATATGCGGCATCATAATGGGAATCAAGAGCCAAAAAAACACCTACCATCGTGGCATTCATATATGTCATCTGTTGCTCACTACTCGCATTCAGAGGCATGTAGCTATAGAGCTTCTCGAACATGCCCCTCAACCAGGAATAGAATGCTTAGTACTGTTGTGAAGATAACATACTGAAGCTGAAGGATCTTCGTCTCATTCTTCACCTGACAATGTGTGGTGGCGAGAATATCCTGCATTACCTTGTTAGTGGGTTGATGTAGAATATCATTGGATATCTTTGTCGTAGGAGTACCAGAGAGCCAAACACGCATCTATGTGTTGTCTTGCTTCCACAAAGCGCTCACCCCATTTTGTCAATCGGCTCGGGTTGCATCAGGATATATTCCTTGTTGCTCTCCATGAACTGCATAGTCCACAATTCATAGTTCTTAATGATGACCAAGGGATCTTTGAAGGCCCTAGAGGAGGATATACCAACCTTGTTATCTACCTTGGCGAATAATGGAGATCGAGAAGGACGAAACTGGAAGATAAATCTGTCTGATTTTTTTCTACAAAATCATATAGGGAACATGCTATGTGTGCAAAATTGAAACACAACCTTTCCCATCAACTTCAGAGGCCCTCTAGGGCAGCCAGTTTTGGGTTTAGACAAACAAACTTAACCCAAATTGCACAAAAATCAAGAACCGATTTCTTGGGCCTGTTTGCTTGCATCTGGGCAATTTGGTTGGGTCGTAACGCCGCAATTTTCAGGGTTCAGAGGTTTTATAAAGAGAATATTTTGGTTCACGCGATTCAACTTTCTTGTGATTGGCTGTCGGTGTAGTTTGTGCCCTCTTGTTGCGGATCCCCTCGATCCCTTGCTTTCTAGTTCCCTCTTTCTTTACCTGTTTTTTTCTCTTTCTTCTCGACTTTCTTTCTAATAAAATTTTTGGGGCGAGCGCTACGCCGTGTCTCCCCCGAACCGTTTGTTTTCAAAAAAAATCAAGAACCGAGATAAGTGGTAGAGGGATCAGCTGGGAACACTGGAACCAAGGTGGACCCGCATAATTCCCAAAGATGGTGGGCACACCCGCACTGTGACCCTAGGGCAAGGACGCAAAAAACGGTCTAAACGACCGTTTAAACGCATGCGGTGCCCGGCCGCATCGTTTAATTAAAAACGGTCCATAAATGGCCAGGCCGCTTAAACGGTTGTTTAAACGGTCTTAAACGGCCTCTTAAACGCATTGATCTACTTTCTTCAAAGGATCACCATTATCCATGGTTTTTATGTTGTCTATTTCAACATTTGACTATGAATTCTTGTTGTTTATGTTATCTATTTTGAGTTGGATGAAACATTCCTTGAATTTGACAATATTAGATCTATATTGTGAATTTACGATTATATTTCTTATTTATTTATACTTTTTTTATTAATTATATATATATGTAATAATTTTTTATTAGTTAAAAATGCAAAACCGCATAACCCATTTAATTTCCGTTTAAACTCCCGCATACCGTTTAATCAGTAATCAGTGACCCTACCGACTGAATACCGCAAACCGCTTTTTGCAACCTTGCCCTAGGGTGCTACCAGTAGGTGACAATTGTGCAGGGGGCTCTGCGACGGCAATGCAGGGCACCGAGGGTCACTAGAGGGGGCGGTGCGAAGGCAGAGGTGGGTGCGCAAGGGCAAGGGCGCGATGGGTGAAGGTGGCAACATGAGTGCCAGAACACGGACTCCGAGGAAGAATGGCCAACATGTGGGGTCTAGGGTATCAAGGATACCATAGCTATAATCTGTCTAAGACTGTCATTTTGATACTATACGAAAAGAAATGAATCGCTTGTTTATTTTATGGTCATAGGGCTCCTTTGTATGGAGGAGACTCTAGAGGGAAAATAACCAATAAAAGAATACATAAAAAGGAAATAAGGAATATATATATATAGATATATACTTTTTCCTATAACAGTGTAAATCTTCTGTAGCAAAGTACAAAGCAAATCATCACTTGCACCCAGATTCTGATGATCCACTTCAAGAGAAGAGCTTTATTCATCTCCTTTAGGCTAAGAACACCAAGTCCCCCATCTTCCTTGGAAAGAGTGATGATCTTCCAATCAACCAAGGCCATCATACCCAAATAGCTATAAAAAAAATAGAAAAATCATTTCAAGATGGGTTCAAGCTTTCCCCTAATGCCAACAGGGAGAAGCCAAGAGGAGGAAAAAAATTGGGATAGTTGAGAGGACTGACTTAAGGAGCATTAATCTACCTCCTTTAAAAAGGCATGTTGCCTTCCAACCAGCCAATCTCTTCTCCAACTTCTCAATTAGTGGTTACCACTCCGCTTGCATCAACCTTCCGACCACCAAGGGAAAACCAAGATACGATAAGGGCAAGCACACGGGGCATTCTCAAAGTTGCCATACAATGGACAATCTCCTCCTCCAAACCTAACACTACATGCGCAGATTTGGATCTTCTTATTTTCAGACGCAAGACTTCGCCAAACAAGTCGAGAATCATTGATAGTCTAGAACAGCCCCCCCCCCTCCCCCCAAAAGAATAAGACCATATCATCCGCATACTGGAGAATAAAACCGGGACATATTTAAAGGAACATCCCAATTTATAAAGATTGAATTAGAATAAATAGTAGGCTCAAGTCCCATTAAATCTTGTACACGCAAAGTTGCAGAAGTTGGTTATGAGTTTTATGAGTCATTAAGTAGCTTTGAATTTATCTAATAACCTTGTGTGACATCGTGCAATCTAACCTTGCATTCTATTAAGAGAATATAAACATCGATCGGGTTTATATATATTACATACACGTGTCCCAGATCATGCAGCAATGATAAACATGAAATTAATATCTCGGTACCCAATAAATACAATGCAGAACTTCTTATGGGAAATATAAATAACCTGATCTCGACTTGTGAAGCCCCTAACAGTATCTCCACCAATAATTGCAACCCCCTGATCTCCAACAGGCTGCAATATAACTGCCTATAATAGAATCCTTCATTAGCAAACTCATGAAAGTAAAAACCTTCCAAAGAAAAGCCATCAAATATAATTCAAACAATGAAAAAAAATGATGAAAGTTGCACGCAGGAAAGCAAGGAAACAAACACAACTTTTTAAGAAAACCTAACAAAGGTTCCCGGAGAGTTTTAAAATTTGAGGAAAACATGGAGTGGGCACCCACAAGGTGCATGCCACGTTATATATTCATATGTTCTCCCAGGGAATACTAACTATCAAAAATCTACCAATAATAAATAACTGGCATGGAAAGGACACGAAACAGAAACAACAAATTGTACAATTTAGGGACATAATCCCCCAATTGTGACCACTAAAGCCCACAGCTTTTTACACCAAAAAAACACATTCTAGAAATACTGTCACTCTCCTCTGATTATGGTGTTTTTGTGCCGCGTGCAAATTACCTAAATCACTGTAGACATCTTTGCCCTCTTGCCATAACATTGTTCCGCAGTGGTGATGTATAAAAACCTCAAAGGGAGTCTCGTCCTCGAGACTCGAGTCAAGGTCAATAGGTATCTTGGTTGAATCTCGTATGGTTATAAAAACCTCAAAGGGTTTTAAACCCATAAAAACCTCAAAGAGAAAACAAGCCATATATTTATCATGTATCTAACTACAAAAGCTTGTTTTGATGCTTACATCAGAAAAGTTGCGGGTATCGTGCCCGCATGTCGGCTTCGGTCTCCCACGTCGCCTTCGGGATTCCGAAGAAGTCGTGTCCGTCCCTCCGCAACGTCCTCCCACGCGGGGGTCCGACTCGCTCTTTCCCTCAATTCTCGTCGAGTACCAGCGAGCCGTAGTGAGGTTACGAACGTAGGCGAGAGACCAGAGAGAGGTCGTCTTTTTCCACTGAGCAAAGCTTTTTTGACAAAATATAGAAATGAAATTCTATTATATAATCTTATCTGGCCTTAAGATATTATATGGTCTTTCTCTCTTATATATGAATAGGTATTATAAGGTAGCTCGGGGGTTCTCACTTCGACGCCCGGATATATAGTACGAGTTGGCGACGATGCTGTGTCGGTGCCACAAAACCTTGACCAATGAAATCTCCTTGTTGCGAAGTTTCTTCTCAGCGCGGTCAAGTATCTGGACTGGCTTCTTCTCATAAGTCAGATCCGGCTCTACATCGAGATTCTCGTAACTGATAATATGTCGAGGGTCGTGCACATATTTCCTCAGGTTGGATATGTGGAAGACATCATGAATAGCCGATAGATGTGGAGGAAGGGCTACTCGGTATGCAACCTTCACCACACGAGCAAGAATCTCGAACGGTCCAACATATCGCGGCGCCAACTTGCCACGGACACCAAATCTCTGCACTCCCTTCATGGGAGATACACGGAGAAATACCCAATCTTCAACCTATAGTTTATAGGAATATAATTAGTATGAGATTAAGTTGAACATATATATATCATAATTAAGTGGATGAAGAGGAAATAATTAGATTACCTGAAACTCTAAGTCTCTCCTCCGATGGTCTGTATAACTCTTCTGGCGGCTCTGTGCCGTCAGAAGCCTCCGTCTCACAAGATCAACAGCTCTCGTGGTCTCCTCCAAGAGATCTACGGAGTATAAAGCATGATCACCTACCTCACGTCAACTGAGAGGTGTGAGGCATCTCCGCCCGTATAGGGCTTCGAATGGTGCCATACCAATAATGGAGTGATAGCTGTTGTTGTACGTGAATTCCACCAAAGGCAAATGGTCCTTCCAGGACCATTTCCACTCCAAAGTGCATGCGCGAAGTAGATCCTCAAGCGTCTGAATGGTGCGCTCACTCTGCCCATCTGTCTGCGGATGATAAGCAGAACTCATCCTCAGCTCTGTCTGTAATGCTCACACAAACTGATGCCAATAATGAGATGTAAATCTTGAATCCCTGTCAGACACCACCTCTCTTGGTATACCATGCAGCCTGATAATGTTCTGCACATAGAGCTTGACCAACCTGGATGGAGTGTAAGTCGTGTTGACAGGTATGAAATGGGCTGACTTGGTCAACCTATCAACAACGACCCATATGGAATCATGACCACCTGGTGTCTTCAGCAGACCTGTGACAAAATCCATACAAATGCTCTCCCACTTCCATTCGGGAATGGGGAGAGACTGCAGTAATCTTGGTGGTCTCCTGTGCTCAGCCTTGACCATCTGACAGGTCATGCATCTGCTAACATGTAGCGCCACATCGCGCTTCATTCCATCCCACCAGAAATGTCGACGTAGGTCACGGTACATCTTCGTGCTGTCTGGATGGATAGATAATCGTGAACTGTGTGCTTCATCAAGAATATCTCTGCATAACTGCTCGTCGTTGGGTACAACCACCCGTCCTGCCTTCCATAAAATAGACTCTGCCACGACAAAATCATCGACTTCGTCCTTGACGGCGCGCATATATCTATCATGAATCCAAGGATCGGTCTTCTGGCCCTCTACAATACGATCCCAAAGGCTGCTGTATCGAGGAGGTACGGCGGTAGAAATAGATGCGCTCTCCTGAGGATGCCAATCGCTCAAAGCTGCAAGCGTATCCCACGTGTATAGCCAGTTCGCTGTACCTTCTGCATGCGCTCTCCTGCTAAGTGCATCAGCCACCACATTTCCCTTACCGGGATGGTAAGAGATTGTGCAATCATAATCCTTCAGCAGCTCGAGCCATCTGCGTTGTCTCATGTTCAGCTCCTTCTGATCAAAGATGTACTTCAGACTCTTGTGATCCGTGAAAATCTCGAAGTTCACTCCATATAGATAGTGGCGCCAGATCTTCAAGGCGAAGACAACTGCTGCCAACTCCAAGTCATGTGTGGGGTAGTTCCGCTCGTACGGTCTCAACTACCGTGATGCGTAAGCAATCACCTGTTCTCTCTGCATCAACACTGCTCCTAGACCTTCTCCAGATGCATCTGTGTAGACTGCATAGTCCTGAGTGCCTGAAGGAAGAGCAAGAATAGGCGCTGCAGTCAACCTCTCCTTCAGTGTCTGGAAGGCCTGCTCACATTAATCGTCCCAAATGAATAGAACTCCCTTCTGCGTCAACCGTGTCAGAGGGCGAACAATGCGTGAAAATCTGCTGACGAAGCGTCTGTAATAACCTGCTAGCCCAAGGAAGCTCCGAATCTGTGTGACAGTCTTGGGCTGCTCCCAAGACATGACTGCATCTATCTTCGCAGGATCAACTGCAATGCCTGCTCCAGAAATGATATGCCCGAGAAATGAGACCTGGGATAACCAGAACTCACACTTGCTCAACTTGGCATATAGATTGTGCTCCTGCAACGTGTCCAAGACAATTCGTAGATCATTTGCATGATCACATTCATTCCGTGAGTAGATGAGCACATCATCGATGAACACCACTACAAATTTTTCCAAGTATGGACGGAAGATCCCGTTCATCATATCCATGAAATCCGCAGGTGCATTGGTGAGCCCAAACGGCATTACCACGAACTCGTAGTGTCCATAGCGAGTCCTGAAGGCTGTCTTCGGAATATCCGACTCGCGAATCCTCAGCTGATGGTAGCCTGAGCGAAGATCGATCTTCGAGAAAATCGAAGATCCTTGGAGCTGGTCGAACAAATCATCGATACATGGCAAAGGATAACGGTTTTTCACCGATCTCTTGTTCAGCTGCCTGTAATCGATGCACAATCTCATAGATCCATCCTTCTTTTTGACAAATAGAACCGGAGCACCCCAAGGTGAAGTGCTCGGCCTCACGAATCCCAAATCAAGTAATTCCTGTAGCTGCACCTTCAGCTCCCTCAACTCGGCCGGTGCCATGCGATAAGGTGCCATAGAGATCGGTTGTGTTTCTGGCAGCAATGTGATCTTGAACTCGATCTCTCTCTCAGGAGGTAATCCTGGTAGCTCATCAGGAAACACGTCAGGGTATTCTGAGACTACTCGGATGTCCTGTGTCATCGGCTCCTGATCAGATACCTCCCGTACAAATGCAAGGTATGAATCACAACCATGATCAACAAGTTGTTGGGCTCGCAACACTGAAATGTACTCCATGGTGGAGTCATGTATAGTACCCTCAAAAGTGAACTCGGGTAGATCTGGAATCCTGAAGACAACCGTCTTCCTAAAGCAATCAACCAGTGCATGATGAGCGGATAACCAATCCATGTCCAAAATCAAATCGAACTCATCAAGCTGCAGAAGTAGACAATCTGCGGTCATCTTGTGACCTCCAATCAGTACGGGCAAGTGCCTGACTATCAGTGAAATAATGAACAACTGGCCACCTGGCCCTCGGATGTGATATGGGGAAGAGAGAGTCTCTGCGACTCTATCTAAAGAAGTAAGCAACATCGAAGCAAGAAAAGAGTGTGTCGCACCAGAATCAAATAAGACATGGAAAGGTCGGTCTAAGGCTGAGACCATACCTTTCACCGCGGTAGCGGCTGAACGTGCCTGCTCCTCAGTAACTGTGTGTATCTGCCCCTGCCTGGCTGGTGCGGCACTGGAACCTGCCACACTCTGCGTCTGTCTCTGCTGCGGTCGCCTGAAGTTGGAGTTCCTGCCACGGAAACTCCCTGAGTGCTGTGCCTGAGGCTGTGACTGTGAAGGTTGTGGCTGAGGCTCACCAGAAACCTGTGGACACTGTGACCGATAGTGTCCCCACTCGTGACATCGGTAACACCGGACTGGTCTGGTAGGTGGAGTAGCTGTGTCTATGCTCCGAGCTGGTCCGGCTGGTGGTCTGTCTGCTCGCTGCGACCCAGATGGTCGAGCGGACTCTGTGCCACGTCCGGCAAGTGCTCCTCCTAAAGTAGTCGATGGAGAAGAGCGAGCACTGCCTGTGAAGGACGAACCTATAGGTCGGAACCGTCTGTCTGACCTCTGTTGCTGAAAAGGTCGACGTATCGGTCCAAAAGATCGTCGCGGTCTAGGTGCTGCTCCAGACGAGCTCCCGAAACGTCTCCCCCTGATGTCCTCGAACTTCTCCGCAGCATCGGTAGCCTCGGAGATAGAAGTGATGTGTAGTCCTGCCAGCTTCTCCTGCACCTCCTCGCGCATGCCGCCAATGAACTTTTCCAGATTCTCCTCTGGAAATGCGCCAGCTGCTCGTGTATGTCGTGACAGCTCTGTGTATCGGATAAAGTAATCTCTGACGGTCATCTGTCCCTGACGAAGCTCTGCAAAAAGTCGGCGCTGGGACTCCTTCCACTTCGCAGAAAAGAAGTGGCCTCGGAACTTCGTCTCGAAATCATCCCATGTAGGCTCTCGGCCTAACTCAGACACTACCGCATCACACCATCTCTCAGCAAAATCTGTCAATGAATACTCCATGAAGGATAGCCACGTGTCTCGTGGCGCGCGAATCATCCTGAGCACCTTCGTCACCCGCTTCAGCCACTGCTCAGCAACATCTGGTGTACTTGTACCCTCAAACAAAGGTATGTTGGCGTGCTGGTAGGATGTGAAAATGGACTGGTGCCTGTGAATAGCTGAGTACTCGTGTGCACCCTCGTTAGCAAAGTCAACAGGGTCCTGCTCCCTATCTAAATCTGTATCCTCCTCAGCTCCATACTCTGGTATGCCCTTTAGTGGATCATCAGGATGAGGCTGCTCGATCTTAACGGACTGGTGTTGATCCTGTCGTATCCCATCCTGTGATGGATGGTACGTGAAATCTGATAGGTCCTCAAACCTCATCTCTATATCTGTCTGCCTGTCGACAATCTCAGTCTGCTGAGCCAAAATCTGCTCCTACTGACCTCGCATGGCAGCCTGCTGCTGCTGGAGGTCGGTGAGGGCAGTCAGTATGCGTGCCAACTGGTCAGCCGTCTCCTGACCGGGTCGAGATGCCATGGCTCTGCATGAGAACCATAATTAGTCATAAAAATGCCATTAACAGATATTTATCATAAATGCTTTTCTCTTCTTGGGATATAATATGAAAATTAATGAAATTGGTGACATCTGTGGTTATTGAATATGAATGTCATATTTCCCTTCTCGGACTCACGATAAGTCGGAAGACTGTCGCTATCCGAGAACTTAATACGATCGGACTTGTAATACCGCGAATGTGTGTATTGGGGTACCACGGCTCTAATACCAAATTGTCAACCCCTCAGGATCCGGGTACCCGTTTACGACGCATTTCGCAATATTTCATTCACATTGATCGCAGAAGTTGTAGAAAAATAGGGAAAATTTTTCGCGCAATTATGACATTCATTTCCATCACATAACCACAAGTAAAAGAGATAAATGGCACCAAAATTTCTTTTCATTAATATTCATATCAATTTACAACATGTACAAGGATCTTCCATTTAAAACATATATCTCAAAGTGTGATACAAAAGAGAGCATTTACATCACTATCTGAACAAAAACTGAGACAAAGTAATTCATACAATCTAGTATATACTCTGTCTCCAGGAAGCATGTATAGCTACTGAGCTGCTACTAAACTGCAGGTTGTTTGCCTGCCAAACACGTTAGGAAAGAAGAGGAGACACAAAATGAATACAAACCCGTAGTTTAAAATAAATAAGAAGTAATTTAATGTGCAAAAGAGAGCAAGTAGAAAGGTGGAATAAGCACATTTTACATCTACTTGCGTAAGTAAAAAGGTTTTTCAAGTTGTTTGGTATTGCGTCTGTAATGATTTCCCATTAACCCAGCATTTCCCATATATGACATATTTATATTGTAGTTGAGTATTCATGAGTGTATGAGTGTAAGCATATATAAATATATCATCAGAGATCACATTTTTGAATGATGATGGAAAAGTTGAGATTGAAAAGATCTCTTAATTTATTTAAATTCTTAGATAGAGAGAATAGTCATTTCCTACTAATCCCAACTTTTGATCGTAACTTCTCAAATTCTTAATTTCAATGTTTCAGATATAACTTCAGATGATGTAGATGTAGATATGGATGATCTAGATATAGAATCGCCAAGTTTGTTGGCGAAGTAAACTCAAGCGGTGAAGAAGCCTACAAATGGCTCTTCCGTCTCGCCCTCTAATTGGAAGCGCGGTCCAATAGAGGGATAGGTCTACTCCCCAACTACGCCACTGAGACGGGTGAGAGAGACTCTCTAGAAAAGTCGCTCTAGAAACCTGCCCGACTAGTACGGGCGAACGAGCTCGTACGTAAAACTGAAAACCAAGGATCCCCCGCCTGGATATCCTAAAAGACAAGGTCAGCGGAACTGGTCTAAAGTCTGGATCCCAACGAGGCGTAAAAACACTGCGAGCTCACGTAAAAACTGAAAGAGGACTGGGATCCTAGACCCGCGCACTAGGCGGCCGCTGCCCTAACTGGGCTTCCTATTCTTCCGTCCAGTTGAGGGTCACCGCCCCTCGCACGGTCAGGTGTAAGGTCAACATGACCGGCACAATTAATTGTCATCATTGAGTAATTACCATATAGATGTACTTGAGTATAGATTCAATTCATATTCCAATATTGTAGCTTCTTCTTTATTCTTATTGGAATATATATATATATATATTTATAGAAAGAAAATAAAAAGGGCTCTTACCCGATCTTGTATTCCTAATGATTGTGGACTTACTATAGATGCTTCAAGACGCAACATGTCAGATACAAGTATGATGCAGACCTTCTTATAGAATATAAGAGTATATACATGATTACTTAAAGTTTTCTAAACAAGATCCATACATCAAAAGAGTCACGACCATCCATCATAGCTTATAAGTTATTGCAGTGAGCTTATAAACTATGTTACAGATATTAAATCTAGGAGCCTCGGTTTTATATTAACTAATTTATCTTTTAACTGAGTATTTAAAGAGTGGTATTGACTTTTAATTTATCACAATCAAGGTAACTCAATTTTTTTTTAAAAAACTCCCTCTAATTTGAATTAGATAAATAGCTGCAAACCGTTTCTTATAAATATATGAATTTTATAAAATCAGGTTACACATATTTATACATAATAAGAACACAACTATTGTCTGTACTAGGACACCACTCATTTGCATCATTTGATCTTATATTTTAACTGTAACCCTTATTCCTGGATTCAATTGCTAATTTAAAACAAGTAAAACCGATTTATAATACTATGTTCTCACTAAATTTGAGATCAAGTTGTTTGGAAACATGCTTTGCACGAATAATAACCTCAAGTCTTAATTCTAACCATCAATCACACAACAAAATTTCAAAATTTCTGTGACGTTATATATATATATATATTTATTTATTTAAACAGTAACCAACATCACCATACTGAATCATATAGTACAAATACCTAGTCACATTTACGTAAGGATAAAAAATTATACACAGATGCCAATTATAACTAACAATACACTGAATGATTTGCAATAAAAAATTAAAAAAATGTCTAAATCAACCACCCTTTTTATCCCAGTTTTAATAGTAGGACTATTCAGGAATTATCATAATAATTTACCAAGTTATCTATAAGAGATTTACAAAATATTATATTGTACTTAATGTTTAAAGATGATGTATACAACAGATTTCACCTATAATAACCCTGTAGGAAGTGTAATAGAGTCAACATTTTAGAAAAATTTGACCTCACAACTAGCAGATTATTAGCATTGGACAGTAATTTTTGTTAAAAAATAATTATGTTACCTTAGTGGATGATCAGAGTTTAGACTCCAATACTCACTGAAAATATATGGTTTTAATTTCAAGCATGATAAAATATACAAGTCTAAATATGGAGCCTAATAATTTGATATTTAAGTTTGGCATGACTAGATTACAAGGCATTCCCATTTTCAGTCCTCAGGTAAGGATCAAGATTTATAACAGTATAAAAAAAATGTGGAAATCACATGTAGACCAAAAGAAAAAAATGAAAAGCTTGTACATGTATGGCAGCAAATGGAGAGGGGAGATTGTACCTTTGATTGTCTCAATTTGAAGGAACAAGAGCATGCATGCAGCTGAAAAGGGTTAGCAGCTGCTTTTGGAAGCACAACAGTGGCTCTGGCTGCCTGATGTTGCAGAGAAAAGGTGTCTCCAGGCCTTGGTGCTTCAAAAGGGGCAGCAGGTCAACTCCCAGGGCTGCTGGATAGAAATTCCAGCAACAGTTTTTTGGTTGAATGGAGTAGGAATAGGCTGCTTTTGTGGAGAAACTTGGGTTTTTAGGAAAGAAAAGAAAGAGAGAGAGGAAAAGAGGGGAATGGTCTTCTCGGTTGGCTTCTTGAAGTAGAATTACGGTAGAAATTGAGGAGATGTGATTTATATAGCAAGGGAATATTCCTTTGTTATTGGACAAGTGGAGAACTTAGGGGATACAAGTGTTGGAAATTTAAAAGTCCCAACGGCTGTTCTGGCAAGCAGACAGGGCTCCTATATGAGATTTTATTTTATTTTATTTTTATATTTGATATGTTTAAAATGACCGTACGTGCACCTCGGGTCTCGGATTTTGACACGAAATATCTTGTTTTGATCGTCTCGGAACGACGATCAATATGAGTATAATAATGATATACTTTCGATTGGGTTTTGAACCCCCGAAATTTTCGGATACGGATTTTGTTTAAGGTTAAATTTTACGATTTAAAAATATCAAACGACCTCCGATTGACGAACGGTCGATTCCGTTGATCTTGTATCGTCGAATCGGATCTAATGATGGTCTCGGTTCGTTTTGCGGTTTTCGAATTTTCGTCGCGGCTTTTTCACGGCGCGCATTACGATGCGATCGATTTTCGGTCGATTTCGCCCGAACGACTTTTGATTCACGACCAATTGATCGTTATGTTATCTAATATTGTCAGATAACTTTATTGGATTAATCGACGCTAATCGGGTCGGTTTCGGATTTAGCGGATTTCGGATGTTACATGATGCCAGGCAACTGACACTCACTGAACATCATTTTTTTCAGCCATGATGAATGACCAATCCATGTAATCTATGGCCAGCAGGCACCAAAAGAAAAGGTGATCGAGGCCATAAGGGGCAGCTCAAATATGAATAGGGGACCCAACTAATTTCGTATATTCTATTCACCACTATTCTATGTCAAAGAAGACGCATCAGACACCATGAGCAGAACCCGAAGCTTCCATATCGACCTGCAATATTGTGCCAAAAATTGATGCACATGATGTGTTGGGAGCAAAGAGCACCATAGATACAAGTCATGGAAAAATTATTGTCCACCTGCTCCCATCCAATCTTGGCTTACAATCCTCCACTACCCTCACAAGAGAAATGCCACCACCATCACCCATAGACATGTCAACTAAGCAGTCTTCCATCGTCATCCTTGGATCAGGAGAATGAACACCAACTCTCGGGAACCCCCTATCTAGAACCCCTTTTTCCTGACCAATCATCCAACGACAAACAACATAGAGATAATAGGGACCATTCTCATCAATACCCCGTCAAAAGACCCAGGCATGTGGTTCACACATAATCCCCCCATCTATGTCGAGGGATATGCTATAACAAGCAAATATCTCTCTTCAAATAAGACTAAGACCACAGCTCCAACTCATCAAGCCCCTTCCAGGGGATCCTTATTTTAAGGTTTATAATACTGTTTGCCACCCATGCAGGCACCCAGAAGACAAAGAGATAGTAAATTGGATAGACTATGGAGCACCCAGAAGACAAAGAGAGTGAATGGACTATCAATCACCGCACTAGAATGTTGGAGATCCAGATCCCAAGTCTCCTCCCCGCCCACTCCAGAACCAGGGACCCATTCACCCCTCTTGTGGCAGTGTCAAGTAGAGGTTGACCAGGATATGTCAACACTACCAAGATTGAACAGAACAAAACTTAGTTTTGCAATTAACTATGAGCCCTAAGGCCAAGCCAAAGATGTCCAAAATGAACTTCAACCTGTAGCGTCCACCTCGTCACCCTACATCAAGGCTATTGTGTCATCAGCATATTGCATCAGTGAACAAAAAGTAATTGGCTCTCAACAATGAATCCCTTAGCCATACCACCATCACAACGAGTGCAAATGCCCACTGCCAGCACGTCTTTCATCAGAACATAGAGCAACAGGTCAAGGCGGTGCCCCAGCTTAAACCCTCTATGGGACTGCACCCATCCCTGCCCTGACTTCTCGTTAACCAACATCGAGAAAGAAACCGTGGCAATGCAATGCTTCATCCATGTCACCCATAAGTCAGGAGAACCCCTCGTCCTCAAAGAAAGCTAAAAGGAACTCGTTCAATTGCATAATTGCCTTACTGAATCCACCTTCCATATGAAAGAATGGGTCCTCATTCTTTTCCATGCAACCATCACCTCGAACGCCTAAACAATCCATAAGGTTGAGCGACATCCAGCAAAAACTATCTATACCAGAGGGCCCTCATTCCCTAAACAATCCATTTAAGGTTGAGCGACATCCAGCAAAAACTATCTATACTAGAGGGACCTCATTCCCCATAACCCTTTTGGTCATATATGTCAACAACTTGACAACTATGAGATAGATGGAGTTTCAGATAAAGCGAATGGCCTAACATCCCCCACCCTAAAAAGCACCAGCCCTCTTAGGTACAGGGAAAAAGTAGAGACGGCTCATCCTGTTGAAACCAGAGTTTTCCTAGAAGAACTCTCTTACCACTTCAACCATCTCCCTACCAACAAGCTCCTAAAACTCGTTGAAACCTGAAACATCTAAATTAGGGGAGATTTCCTACTTTAGTCATGCCATTGTTGCCTTACCCCGTCCATCCACAAGGCTCTTCCCTACCTTTCTAGAAAGTTGAGTCCTTGAACCCCACCACCTCCAATACCTTCATGAACCCTAAAGTAAATATGGATAGAAGTGTTTATTGAGGCTAGACACTACGCCATTGTACCCTCAACCTCCTTCTCAACCATCACCCTCTTTTCAACTATGTTGCCTCTTCCTTCAAAGCTAGCTACTATGTGAAAACCCTCGTGTCGATGTTCCCTTTTTTTGTGACTGCACCTACCAAGTCCTCTACCTCATTTAACCATCACAGGGTCCTCCTCCTTGATTACCTTTACAAACGGTCTCCACACCACCACTTAGACCATATACAAAACACTAGTATCCTCCATTCTATCAAGCCTGACTACCTGGAGTGACTTTTCCCTCCTTCACCTGCTTTTCTCCCACAACCTCTTCTTATAATTAATATGGAATAAAAACAATGACGTCATTTTGGATGCTTAACTTTTCATCATAGCGCTGTCCATTGGAAAGGACCTCCTCAACTCCTCCATCATCTCCTATAAACCTTATGCATGCATCCCAGACTTCTCAAACTTGAAGTACACGTGCCAAAGTTCCCATTCTCATTTGAGCACCAACATCGGGAGAAATGGCCCGATAAGGGATTCGACAAGGCCGATATACCAAACACCATGAGGCCTCCATAAAGGTGATGAAAAATCACTAATCGAACCCCCAGCCATGATAACTTTAATGAAATGCTTCTCCTAATAAATAAACACATCCATATAAGCAAGTCCATGCAACTAAGCTCATCAAGAAAGTCATCTACATTCTACAATGTAGAGTCTATATGCCTCCTGTAATTACATCGGTCATTAGTTTCAAGATTGTATGAGAAATAACCATCACGTATCACATAAGGTATTAGTATCAATAACCAGTATGGATGTGTTGTTTAGTAAATGAGTATCTATGTTCTAGAATACATACAATTCTGACATGTTAAAGTCATTCGTCTTAAGTTATCTAATTCAAATCTTTTGCAAGACTCTTTTAGCAACATACGTATTTCTATAAATTTTTAAATCAAGTTTGCTGAGAAAAATAAAAAATGCAATTAAATGAATTTATTCATAGTGTGAGATTTCTTATATAATAGGAAATCCCATAGCCAAATAGGTGGCAATTACATTACAATCTCTAAAGGATACAAATAGATATATAGAACAAGGAAATAAGCTAAAAGAGAAAAAAATGTCATGGCTATATTAGCCAATTATGTCAACACCCCCCTCTGATTGGAGTACATCTATCGATCATATCTAACTTGGAAGTCAATAATAACATTTGTTGCTTTGGAAGTGCCTAGGTGAAAATATCCGCAAGTTGGAAATCAGCGGAGATGTGCGGAATAGTGATCTTTCCTCCTTGTACTGCATCTCGGATAAAGTGGCAACTCATGGACAACAGAATTAGTAGCATTATACATTGCGGAATTGTAGCAGTAGAGAGGAACACGAGAGGTAGCTGGAAATCCAAGTTCCTATAGAAATGAGTTGATCCAGGTAACTTCGCATGTTGCTTGATCCATTGCTCTGTTTTGCTTTTGCGCTTGATCTTGAGACAACGATCTATTTCTTGCTTCATTATTTAACAAGATTTCTGCCAATAAACATGGCATAACCAGTAGTTCTATCCTCAAGAGAACTAGCATAGTCAGCATCAGCATAGGCAGTGATATCAGTTTGATTGTAACCCCATAGAAGAGGCCTTTTACTGGAGAGTCCTTCAAGTATTGAAGAATCAAAAGAACATCTCACCAATGACTGTGCTGAGGCTTTGTTACGACCCCAATTCCAGGTCGTCGGATCCACCCATAACCGGATGTGGTTACTCAGCAATAATTTATTCAGTAATCACAACTAACATTCAGAAACAGACTACAATTAGAAATATTAAGAAGGAAATATTTTAACACTTCTCCATTCACAAAATAAAGTTACATGGTACATTGTCCCACTATAACTATTTACATGTACATCAACCGGAAAGAAAATGCATAAAAATATTACCAACTATCTTATAGAGTAATGCTACTATGATTGGCTAGATGGCTACTATTGTTAGCTGGCTGGATCATTAAAGTTGTTGTGATGGTTCATCGACACCTATTGGGTTTTCAGAAATCATGGGATGAAGATTAACGAGTGCTAAGTAACGAAGAAGAGAAAAGTAAACAAGTAGTGTAGTTTAGCAAAACTTATTATACCAAAAAGTTTTATTTCCTCTCATTAGTTTAAGTCCTATTCTTTCTATTCCACATCAAGGATTACTCCAGGGAATTTACCTCAACATTAACGGACTCCGAAGCTGTGGACACATCGGGATTGGAGATTGCGTTGATCTGGTGAGCTTATGCTGCAGCACGTCGCTTCAACCAATCCTCTAATACTACCCTAACAGTTTTATTTTCTTTATTATTCTGGGTTTCAAACCCTCAGCCTGACAAAAAAGAAGCACACCGCCCTCGAGGACCTGATAGCTTAAAACCACATGCTAACCTTTAACCACATAAACTAGCGGCTTCAAATAATTGTTATCGTGACCCAACCGCTATCCAACCACATGTGCCTCCACATGGCACGACCACATCTTCAATCAGTCAACCCGCCTAATGGCAGTCGAGTACTGCGCGGTGCAAATCATTCAGTTCGTGCGTACTTATCATAACAAGACAACCGTGTACCACCTAGGTATGGCCTGCCAATATGGATATTCTTCTGACAAACCTACAAGTTGCATGCCCGACCTCTAGTTCTATTCTAAGTCATTCCTAAAGTAACACACGATCCTTTTCAGGATCCATTTCAATACACATCAATTCTCACGATGTAATTCCTCCATTAAGCCTTTGATTTGCATATTCATCAACATTGAGTATTGTTAGAAAATAGGAAGCGGAAGTGTAAACATGGAAAAAATAGAATAAACATCAAAGAAGAACAACGGGATTTTATGTGGAACCCTACTCCGTGAGGAGCGGGATGAAACCATTGGAGAAGCCCTCAACGGGGCATATGTTGCATTGCACTTTCTCATCTGATACAGGAGGCCTGGGGCTCTTTATATATCCTCCACAGAGCCTACAAGTCCCACCACTGGTAGATGTGGGACAAAATTGTTGGATGGGGTAAATAGATCCTGGAGGGATCTATTTACCCATCTCCCTCATATATGACGCATACAATGAATACTCCAACACTCCCCCTCAAGCTGGAGCATGTAATGCTCAGCTTGGACAAACAGAAAGAAACTCAACTCAACGCTACAGGACACTACGGACAATATCAACCCAACGCGCACAACTGCTGTTGTCGAGGACGTTGCTTCTCATGCTGTGCAGGTGAGGAGGACGAACGGGCTGGAGTGTGAGTCTCCTGAATTTCCTCGTCGGAGAGCATGTGCTCTGAACTACGCCTGTCAGAGTCACTGCAACTGAAATGAGTCTCCTCGTCAAAGTACTCTGGCCCGCCACAATATGTGGACAACTGCTCCATCTCTGAAAAGGGTCGATCTGAAAAAGGTTGTGGAAGTGCAATCCTCGTCGGAGTCCACGGTCGCTAGAGAATGGAGTCTGAAAAGTCTCCTCGCTGGAGAACTGAGTCTCTCTCATCTGGCTCAGAGAATGGTGCTCTACTCTAGAGTACCTATGATATCACATGAAAACCCTTGCCAACATGGCCTAGGGAATGGTCCTCTACTCTGGAGTCCCTATGGCTCACATGAAAACTCTGGCCTACAAAACAAGAAAGGATGGGGACCTTTGAACTGATGGCATACATGTGCTCATCTGAAAAATGACCGCAAACTCGTGCGTATCTGAACATGGAGTCTCTCTCTGGAGAACTCAAAAAAAAGGGCCTCTCTTCATGGAGTGCCTCGAACTTGGACTCTGACCAATCTGTCGAGTCTGAATCTGCGCATCATACTGTGACTCGGAATCTGAACGTCGAGTCTGAAATTACGCATGGAAGATCTTCGTCTGAGAAAAACTTGTAGAGTCTGAAAAACTGGAAGGTCTGGAAATCTGCATCTGAATCTGGAAGAAGACATGTGACTCTACACCATACTCCCCCTTTCTCCCATACTTGTCGGAAAATGAACATCGGCAAAGTTGGGAGAAGACAATGACATGGGGAAAATAACTTGAACATTCAAAACTTTCTTGCGGCTTTTTCAATCAATTTTTTTAAGCCGTCACATTTTTATAAGCCGTTTCAATTTTTTTACAGCTTTCGCAAAATTTTTTTTGAACTTGCGTACGACTCTTTCTCATGTACGTGCCTCTTTCAAATTTTTATTTTTTTTTAAATTATGCAACCTTCCCTTTCTTTCTTTCTTTCTTTCTTTCTCTTTTTTTTTGGACAGACAGCCCACCGGGGCCTGCACTTCCTATGTTCTCATTTTTTTTACTAAACGCATGCCCACTTGGGCCCAACATACATCCCTTTTCTCACAATTTTTAACGTCACTGGGCTGCGCTTTCCTCCATCATTTTTTTTAACCGCAACCCCCTTTTTGTCAACATACAGCCCAACATAAAACAACCTTTTGTTTTTTTATAATCGAGCACCTTAGGGTTCCCATTTGGGAAACCCTTCGAATGTCGCCCCCCCTCCGTTGCTTGGGGGTGTGCGCCGCCACAGAACAAGATTGGGACTCCTGCTGGAGCCACCACACCCGTCGCTTGATGAAGAAAAGCTGCAAGGCCGCGCGGAGGAGGCCTAAGGAGGATAGCCTGCCTGGAAGGTCGAAGGGCGAGCCACGGGACTGAGGGCTCCGCCACCTGCGCGAGCCTTGCGCGTTTGCGCGAGTGGTTTCATGCACGCTGCTGGGCTCCACCACCTAGGAGCTTTCCGCCGCCACGCGCCTGGGCGGAGTCGCCTCGCACCTGAGATTGTCATCGGGCTCCGCCTGGAGGGTTGGAAGAGGAAGGCGGAATCGCCGCCGATTGAAGATCTGGGGGTTGGCGATCTGAACTTCGTGCAAGTGAGTAGGGTTCAGCCTGGAACCCTCGACCACGAGGAGGCGCCAACAGGCATTGGAGGAGAGGGTGGTGTCGTCGCCTGAAGGGCTTGTACGTAGGTGGCTCGCGCGCAGGGGGTTCGCGCGCAGGGGGGGCTTGCTGTGGCGCCACTGAATGCTTGGAGGTGATGCCTCAGCCGAAGCTTGGAGAATTTCTTCCAACTAGAATGCCGCCCGGTACTTGGATGGCAGCCTGGACAGGAACAGGAGCCTGTTGCGTTGCCTCTAAAAGCCTGATCGTTGCGACAGCCTCTTCTAGACAGCATCCAGGCTTTTTCTCAAAGCTAGGGTTCCTAGAACCTGGAGATGCATGCTTGGAACAAATCTTGAACTGGAATTCCAGATCTAGATCTTGAACAGAAATGATACAGATCTAGGTTGAACACGATAATCTTCAGGATCAGAACTCCGAACATGATAAAAATGAACCGAAACCTCGCATTAAATCGAATCTCGACATACTACGATAAACTTGCAAGAACAAATCCACGAGAATCGAACCCGCTCTGATACCATGTTAGAAAATAGGAAGCGGAAGTGTAAACATGGAAAAAATAAAATAAACATTAAAAAAGAACAGCGGGATTTTACGTGGAACCCTACTTCGTGAGGAGCGGGATGAAACCACAGGAGAAGCCCTCAACGGGGAATATGTTGCATTGCACTTTCTCATCTGATACAGGAGGCCCGGGGCTCTTTATATAGCCTCCACAGAGCCTCTAAGTCCCACCACTGGTAGATGTGGGACAAAACTGTTGGATGGGGTAAATGGATCTTGGAGGGATCCATTTACCCATCTCCATCATATATGATGCATACAATGAATACTCCAACAAGTATAGACTTACATATATATATATTAATTCATATGTATATATACTCATATTTATACTTGTTTTAGCTCCCAACCTTAATTTTCCAAGTCATTGCATCAATTCAATGCTTAGCTGTAATTTTATTGGAAATCACAAAGTAACTTTTCATATTTTCTTAAAAATAGCCAAATTAGGGTTCTTCGTAGCGAAGAGCATAAAATCAAGAATTTCAATGATCTTGTATGAAAATCCAACAGCAAAAGGTAGGATTTCTTTACCTAATCGAGCTCTCTCGCGTATACAATGCTTCATCGTGATTAATTTTCAGACAGGATGATTTACAGCTCCTGAAATGATCGGATTTCACTTTCATATCAAGAACACTAAGAACGTGCCCAAAATGCGAAGAACGAGTGAAGAATATGAAGAACGAACGAAGAACATGAAGAACGTGAGGAACAAATTTTCTCTCGTAATTTCAACAGAGCTTCCCCTTATACAGGGTGATATTTCTAGAAAATTTCGTAAAATTTCCCCTTATATCGGGACATATTTCAATGAAAATTTCGGTACTGTTCCCCTTATATCGAAGCATATTTCAAAAGAAAAAACGAAAATAGTTTCCTCTATAAAATCACCGAGAGGAAAACAGCAGCGAAACAAAAAGAATATAATCGAACTGTAAGCAATGGAGAATCGGTAGACACCATGCGTCTTATGATAGTGAAGCGTGTGACGAATCACAGGGTTTACTGACGTGCATAGCCGCTCGTACCTACGTAGGGTGTTACACAGATTTCTTCATCAAAACAACTATAAAAGCGAAATCTAAAGAATATAATAGAACTGTAAGCGATGGAGAATTGGTAGATACCACACGTCTTAGGTGATTGAAGCATGTGACGAATCATAGGGTTCACCAACGTGAATAGCCGCTCGCATCTAAGTAGGGTGTTACACAGATTTTTCCTCGAACCACAACATAAAACGAATCGGAAAGGAAGATGGATTGAGAATCTAACTCAAGCTAGAGCTATTTACCTCCTACACTAAGCCAACTAGGAGAGGATCTTACCGTCCCCCTCCTTGTCCTCCCGACAACGCTTCGCTAGCGCTCCTTCCCCACCTCCCTTTCCTCCTCCCGACCTCTCGACCCTAGCCTCGGGGTAGTGGTTGTAGTGGAAATCATAGATAATGAATGGGTGGGGGCTATATATGCTTTAAAAAACCGCTAACCATGGTTAGTAAACCACGGTTAAATCCTTAATCGCGGTTAACAACCCATGGTTTTGGCCAAAGCTTATCTGAAACTTAAGGCTTAAGTTAGAACTTCTCAGGATAATGATGCTCAATTAGTGTTAATCACGATTAACATTCACTAATCGCAATTTAACTTTCGCAACTTGCACTTAACTTTTACTGACTTTTGATTAGTGTTTATTAATGATCATTAGTGGTTCTCAATCCGTTATTAGTTTCCTTAATCATGACTAATCAGTATTAATTACGGTCATTAAGGTTTAATGACGTCTTAAGCCTCCTTAATTCTCTTTCTTCCGAAAATTATAACAATTCGAAATAAAGTTCGATTCACACGAAATAAATTTCATTGGTTTCCTCTTGACGAGCTGGATCTTATGATATATGATCTGAGAGAGACCAAGTTCAAGGCTTTACAGGCTTGTACCTGATGGATGTATGTTTTACAACAGAGAGAATAACTCGTTGTAGTCCACACCTTCCTTCTGACCGTATCTCTTCACAACTAGACATGCCTTGTACCCGACGCCTTCACTGCCTAAGATTTCTACCTTTCTCTTAAAAATTCATTTGCAACCAACTTGACAAGCTCTCATGTTTGATTCTTGTAAAGATACTTCCTCTCCTCGCCCATAGCAGCAATCCAATGTCTGCTTTCTCCCTACTATAACCTCCTTATAAGTGGAAGGCTCTGGAGATTCTGCCTACTCAGCAACTTGTAGTGCAAATGGAACCATGTCGTCAAAAAAAATATCTCTAAGGTGGATGTATCTCTTTATGGGGGTGATCAGTAGCAAGACAGTGTTGCATCTCCTTTGGTTGATCGGTTTCAGGCTGCTCAATATCAGTTTGATCATAAGTATTGTGATTAACTGCTTGCTTACTACTTGGTGTCAGTTCAAACTCCACATGTTCGTACATAACATCACATGTTACTGCATCAACAGACTGAATCCTCAAGTGAAGCATAGAAATCACATCAATTGTGACATCCCTAGGGTTGATTATTGGGTAGGGCCAGCCCGACCCAACCCGATGCCTGGCTTGGTAAAGCCAGGCCTAAGCCTGAGCTCGAATGTTAAACGGATGGGCTTGGGCCTTATTTTGGCTCATTTATGTAATCGGGTCAAGCTCGGGATCCAACCGGCCCAAACCCGAAGCTTGAAGGCCAACCTTCCACGAGGCACGATTCTCGGCCCATGCATTGGCCTGCCCTAGACCCAACCCAAGCCCACTGCTACTTAGCCACCCTGTACTCCAACTTGAAACCATATGACTTAACCGATCTCAACCATACCCGACCACAACCCTCTTTCCTCTCTTCTCCATTCGAGTGACAGAACACCCAGCACCCAACCTCCTCCTTCTGATGCCGCCCACCAGTCCACCACCTCCCACCTGCACATGCACCCCTCCTACCTTCTTTCTGATGATGCCCACAACAAAGTATGCTTACGAGCATTATGCCTCAACAAAGTGAAGCGTCAACTCTACATAACTTCTGAATATCAACGTCGGCTCTATTAAGGCGATCACCTTATGTCATCGTCCCCATCATAACCCTAAGAGGTGGCAACTCTTAGAGGGAAGTTATCCAACCTCGTATAGCAGCTCAGCCTCCCCAACCACCACCAACCGGTGGAGGCAAGGATCTTAGATGCTTCGAGCACCAGCTCCAGACTCCTCCAAGCAAGTAATTTCGATCCGTTCCCAGATATGGTTACTATTCTACCTTATTTTCTTACTCTTTAATCTTCTTTTAACCTATTTGCTATCTATTCTATTTTCTTCGTGTTCGTATCTCTTTTACCTATGCTCTTTCTCCCTTCCATTCTTTTGATCACGATCTGAACATGAGCCTTTTCTTTATCCAATATTCAAATCTTGAGATGCTCAGAATTGATCTGCATTCACACCCATGTGTCAAGCACTTATGATTCTATGGGTGTGTGATCTATATCCTAACGAATTAGTTTCAAGCTTGCAGCAAAATATAGAGTATTAGAAGAGAAATCGACAAATTTCTTTGTAGAACTTGTTTTGTTGTTAAGATTTAACTACTGTATGACTCTGGATGAGATCTTCGACATAATTCCATACTAATTATATTTCCTTATATTTAGTTTGATTTTTTTAGAATCGATATTATCCTCTCATTTGTAGGTGTCCGATGTGCTTCGACCTCAAGAATCATGTTATGCCTCAAGAATATATTGCTAGAGCATGAAAGAACTAGGTATTTTTGGATAGCATAGCCAAACCATGTGACAAACTGGGCCAGCCCAATCTAAACAATCAAGAGTCGGGCCTGAGCTTGGGTTGCATTTTTTGGGAATAGGCCCAAGCCTAGCCCATAGGCATGTTATCCTATTTGGACTCGAGTTGGGCCATAATGGGCCTAACCCGCCTGATGCTCAACCCTAGACATCCCTATTAACCATTATTTTATAATCAGAATGTGACCAGATTATATACCTCATTACTCTTGCACCATAACCTGTAAACATCCATTTCTTTGCTCTTGATTCTAAGGTTTCCTTCACTAACATGGTAATAGGAAGCACAACCAAAGACTCATAAAACAGAATAATCAGCAAGATTACTAGATCATACATCCATGAGTGTCTCACAATCGATAGCATATGCAGAACTCCAATTCACCAAGTAACAAGTTGTATTCATAATTTCAGCCCAAAATGCTCTACCAAGACCAGCATTAGAGAGCATGCACCTTGCTCTCTCTCCAGAAGTGTCTTGTTCATTCACTCTACAACTATGTTCCATTGTAGCGTATCTGTGACAGTGTGGTGTCTCGCAACACCCTACTCCTTGCAGAACTCATTGAACTATGATTAACAGAAGTCTAGCCAATTATCAGTACGCAGACGCTTTACCTTCTTACAAGTCTGATTCTCCACCAAGATCTTCCATTATCTTGAGATCTGAGATGCCTCACTCTTGTACTTCATCATGAAAACCCAAATCATCCTAGAGTAACCATCAATAATGGGCAAGAAATACATGACACCTTCCAAAGATGTGACCTAGGAAGGGTCCCAACATTCAGCATGAATATAGTCCAACATCTCCTTTGTCCCATTTTTTGCTTTAATGAACTGCTTCCTGTGTTGTTTACCAAGCACATAATACTCGCAGAACTCCAGCTTGGACCTTTTGAGATCCTCGAGGAGGCCTTTTTGACTGAATATATTCATCCATATCTAACTCACATGCCCTAGCCGCATATGCCGCAACTCTGATTTCGATTTCACGGCTTAATATGCCACATAATTGAACAGATAATTGTGACCCATGCTTGACGTATAGGGTCTTCTGCTTGTTACTCTTGATAATAATCACCTCAGCTTTGGCAACCTGCATAACTCCACCTTCATCATTATACATATATCCTTTAGAGTTCAAAACTCCAAGGGATATAATATTCTTTCGCAGATCAAGAACATGATGAACCTGTGTCATTGTCCTCGCGGCTCCATTACGGACCTTGATTTTAATATAGCCAATTCTTACAATTTTGCATGTCGCATCATTAGCCATGACAAAGTTTTCACCATCTATCTTCTCATAGGTGTAGAACCAATCTCCGTTGGGAGTCATATGATAAGAATAACATGAATCAAGAATTCATGTGCTATCAGTCACCTTCTGATATGTGACAGTAAGGACAAATTATATTCAGAATGTGCACCTCACAGAGCCACTACAATAATTGTGACATTCGTTGGCCTCAAAAATAATTGTGACATGCTCTTTTTTCTGCGGACAATCTTCCTTCAAATGCTCATGTTCCTTATAGTAATTGCAGACCTTACAATTGTGATTCTTCAACTTAAACTTGTACTTTCCTTTCTTTGTATATCCCAAACGAACGTGATTCTTTTCATGAGTCGTAACCAAACGTGTAGCCTAAGAGTCATGCTTGTCAATAGAGATGTGCCGAAGTTCACACGTATGCAAACTCATGTAGAGTTATCTCTTCTTTTACTACAATAAAGGACTAAACAAAATTCTCATATGATAGTGGAAGAGATACTAACAAAATCAATGCAACATCATCATCTTCAATCTTAACATCTACATTTCTTAAATCCATCAACAATGTATTTAAGATATCTAGATGTCCTTTAAGAGAAGTACCTTCGTGCATGAAGAGAGAAAGCATGCGTTGCTTCAACAACTCTTTCGTCAGATACTTCATCGTGTCAAATTTTCAACTCTCAACTACAAGCAAGCCGCAGTCGTCTCATCGATGACCTCCACAATAATCTCATCCGTCAAACATAGCATGATTGCCGAGTGCATGTTCTCTTCCTGCACCAACAACTTATAGGGATCAAGTGACTTTGACCTTTCACAATCCAACGACACCCAAAAGCCATGCTACTTGGAAGGATACATATCTTTATCTGCCATAAATTGAATATATTCCTCCTTGTGAACTTCTCGATCTTTAGATTATGCGATGTCATCTACTTGATGATTGGACAAAATCTGATGATCTAATACCAAATCATTGCAAGTAACAAAAGCAAACACACATAAACAAAATCACTCAAGCAGACATGTAAACATACGGATTTATGTCCTTGGGCGGCAGCGATCGGTTCCAATATTTGTGGAGAAGAAAATATAGAGGAGACAGAGAACCTAAACCCAAAGAAGTGTATATAGCACTCCCTGTATAAATGAATCCTAGATACATATGAATCCAATAACCTAAATAAAAATCCATTTCGAAACCCCTGTACCGGTAGGGTACGATGCAACGAGGCTTGCAGAAGATGGTTCTTCGACTAGATTCAGCAGAATAGATGGTTAGGATTATAAGCATATCAACATGTGTACTGACTAGCTTTGCTCACGGCATATGATATATCTAACCTAGCGATAGTGAATTAAAGTAGTTTGCGCTAGGCTTTTATACCATGTAGTGTCTCCAAACACAGGGTCCGTAGAGGTAGCATGTCTGTTGGGATGCTTGATGGTTTACATCCAAATAAGACAGCTTCTGTAAGGATATCCAAATAGTACTTCCCTTATGACAAATGTAATCCCTCTGCAGTACGTATAACCACAATACCTAGGAAGTTCCTGAGTTGACCAAGGTTCTTGGTGACAAATACCATCTCGAGGAAGACATTGATCTCAAGGATGCATGCTCTGTCATCAATATAGACAACAAGTATCACAGTACTTGATGACCTCCGTCTAATGCACACATAATAGTCAGATGTCGTCCTATTGAAAAATCAGAGAGTTGATCTCATAAGTAAGTCAATCGAACTATGCTCATGGACTCTTCTTTAGGCCATAGATGGACTTATGTAGTCGACATACATACACCCTCTCGATAAAGTAACCTTGTGATTGTATCATGTAAACCTCCTCCTTTAGGTCACCATAGAGGAATGTGTTCTTCACATCAAGTTGAGAGATAGATTAATTCTTGTTGGTTGCAACAAATAGAATTTAGTACGAATAGATCCCATCATTTCAACAAGAGATAAGGTCTCAAAGTAGTTGATACCATAGGTTTGAGTGAAGCCTTTCGCTACAAGCTTTGCTTTCAATCTATCAATGGAGCCATCTGAAGAGTGTTTGGTTGTAAAGAACCATTTGCAAGTAACAAGGGTCACGACTGGCGGGCATGCTACAAGGTCTGACGTGCCTCTCGATGTAAGTGTATCCATCTCCTCGTCCATGACATGTTTCCAACCATGATCCTGAAGGGCACTGTGATGATCATGATGAACAATAATCGTTATGAGAGCATCTATAAAACTTCTGTCACAATTGGACAGATTATCAGTAGAAGTAAAATGTAACAAAGGATGTAGCGAACATTGCTTTGTGGATTTTTGCAGTACAATGTGGAGGTTTGAGGGAGCATCCGTGTTTGTAGTGGCAGGGCCAATTGAAGAAGGCGCATCATCTTGCAAATAAACAACAAGGAACTACATGCGGTTGTACTGTGTGCTTTCTTTTCTAGACAATAGTCGGAGAGGAAAGCTCCAAGGGAATATCACTGACAAACTGAGTGAAGTAACTAGTATTTTCGAAGAAGGTGACATCAGTTGAAATTGTGGTAGCAACGATTGACAAGATCATAACACGTGTACCCCTTTCAGGTTCGAGAGTACCCAAGGAAGACACACTTGATGACAAGAGTAGACAACTTGTAAGTTATGGATTGTAAACAAAGGCAGTGCAACCAAAATCCACAATGGCATAGGGAATGGTTCCTCATCTTTGTAAATAAGTGAGAAAGGAGTGACTCCGTTTAGAATCGAAGAGGATACCCAATTGATAAGGCACATATTAGTAAGAGTAGCAACACCCTAGTAAGTTTTAGGTAATCTTGTGTGAATAAGGAGGGTTTTGGCAATAACTAAAAGATGACAACATTCCCCTTTCATCACCCCATTTTGTTGTAAGGTGTACGGACAGGAAATCTAGCGAAGGGTACCATGGGTGGTAAAGAAAATGATCAACTCCTCGAAAAACAACTCAAGAGCATTGTCTGTACTGAAAGTCTCAACACATGCAGAGAAAGAAGTTTTAATGAACGGAAAGCAAGACTTGACAATTTTATTTATTTCTGATTGTTCCTTTATCCATGTAGATCTGAATGACCCAAGATAAATACGAATGGAGGCAAAAAAACACGCACCTGACCCTACTTAACGTGGAAAAAGGCTTTGTTGTCGTTGTTGATCGTTCCTTTATCAAATACACCCAAAAGGATCTACTATAACCATCAATAAAAACAGAAAAAAACTCCGGCCCTCTCACGATAGAGACCGGTCTAGGTCCCCAAATGTCACTATCGACTAAAGAGAAAAGTAAGGAACTACGAGGCGCAATCCTCCTAAGGAAAAGAGGTCATGTGATGTTTGTCAAACTGGGAGGCTTCACATTCAAAAGTCTTCAGCGACGAGAATTCAGGAAACATATGAGAGAGAGCCCTGGTAGAGGGATGACCAAGAAGCGAATGCCAAAGGAATAAGTCGACAGAAATTGAGACAGCATCAACAAAAATGAAGTCGGAGCGATACAAAGATAGTAAGCCCATTCTTTTCATAACCTCCACCAAACATCTGCATCGTCTGGATGTCCTAAGAATAACAATAGTAGTCATTGAAAATCCCTCTACAGTTCAGTTCAACAAATAATCTATGAAAAGACAATAAGCTCAACAGAAGAGCATTGAAAACTCCACAAAGTCTGAGTTTGGAGGAAAACTCCATAGTCCCTATGGCAATAATGCGAGAGTGAGAACATGGAACCGAATTTACAGTAGAAGAAGGCTCAAAAGAGGTCAGCAGACTACATTCTCCAATTAAGTGAGTAGATGCGTCAGAGTCTATAATCCACACTGGCGCTAGGAGGCAGAAATAGAGTTGGCTCCAATACATGGTAATCTAGCCATATTCGTAGTAAGTGTGTTCTCATAGGTGGGAGAATTATGTAGCAGTTGCATGAGTCTGAAGTAATCTGCGGTAGAAAGTTGGACCGTCTGTCCACTGAGAAACTGATCTGAGGGCATCTTTGTCATAGTTGCATCATAGTCAGAAGATGACACAATATTGGCATGCGATGGTTTGTGAAACTTTGCCCAACATCTCTCAGATGGGTGGTTATATATGCAGCGATGAATGCATAGTGTGTGGTCACAACCTCGACCTCCTCGGGAGCTATAGCGATGCTTCTTCCAGATCTGCCTGAAAAGCGGAGTTCTAAGCAAGTTGCGAAGTATGAGTATGCCAGTAGAGGTCTCAAGATACTGCGGACGGTGAAAGATGACCTTGATGGATGGAAGTGTATCAGATGTGAGAAACCGGCCCTTAACAGTTTGACGAGGTTGAAGAGTGACAAGTAATATGTAAACTGTCACTTGTTTGTATAATAGGTTGGATGAAAGAGTACCTTAAGCTGCTAGCTGACATCCCACCTCCAGAAGAATTCCATATGGTTAGAGATCATTATTTATGGGGGGGGGGGGGGGGGTTCGAAGTTCTCTATGAAGAAAGCATATAATGCCTTTAGACAGTCTACAGAGGGGGCAAGACGATGAGCTTTGCCAAGACATGGGGGTGATTTGGAAGACGAAGATACCGTGCCGAATCAAAATCTTTCTTTGGTGCTTGAGAAGAAACCGATTGTGTGACAAAGTCCGGAGGGGACGGGTGACGGGTGTGGCAGACACGTAGTGCAACAAGTGCGAAGAAATGGAGGTAGACTCGAAACATTTGTTCTTTAAGTGCACAACATCTGAACGGGTCTGAAGGGCAGCAGGATTTCCCTGGGTTGTGAATAACGGAGCAGAGGAGTTTTGGAGGTCGGTTCGGGTTATTGGATATTCCTCAACAGACGACTGCTCCAAGTCTTTTGTCGTCCTTTGGTCCATTTGGCTTGAAAGGAATGATCAGATCTTCAGCAACAAGAGATTTTGCTGTGAAAATGTAATTTCATGATGTGACGCCCTTTATAATCCCCGACTAATGATATAATGTATGTATAAGTTACTTTTTATTAACGAAATTTGACTTGTGGTGACTCCCATCACGGGGGATCACCTACTTTTCAATCAATCAAAAAAAAGACGTCAATAGTACTTCAACAGGGTACACTCTCCCTCAAGAGTGGACCAAATATGCATGTAATATCCGCAAGTCGCGACTTGGTAGTCTGTTAAGAATAGATCTTTGTTAGTCCATCCCATATGTCCTTCGCAATTTCCTTATACATAAGATTGGTCGTATTGTGGGACTCGATGTTGTTGTTTATCCATATCATGTCATGATAGTTGTCGCCAAGCGAGGACTCACAGTCTTTATCTATTTCCCTAAAAGTTTCCTTCGTCAGGATAGATATCTTCCTCTGATCATTGATGAATACATTGAAGGTCCAATACCATAACACAACTTTCCATGTCCTAGAGTTTGATAGAAGTCTCTTGAACTATCGTAAAAGATGTGATAACAGGAGTTTAGTCTTGGTTGGAGCCATGGCCATAGAGATCAGGAAAAGAGTTCCACAAAGTGTTGGATCCTCAATTCACGCATACGGAAAATGGTTAAGGCAACATCTCTTGACCGAAAGAAGCCCCAGCTAGGTGATGGGGCTAGCTAGGAGGGATGGGCGGTATCAAGTTGTCCATTAAAGGGTTTGGCGATGCTAAGGAGGCCCGCTATGGGCCCGACGACGTCGATGAGGCCCACTGGGGTTGCTGGGCAACACCCGAGGAGCCCGCTGGAGGGTTGGGCAGCATTGAGGAAGCCCACTAAAGGGTTGAGTGATGCCGAGGAGGCCCGCTAGGGGTGTTGGGTGATAATGGGTCCCAGACGTGGGGCAGCATTGGTGCTGGCAGCACCAAATGGCCTCATGCGAGAATTGGTGAGATAGGCCAACAGTTGAGCACCGGAGGGAGAAGTCAAGGCGTGAGGAGGAAGTGCATGGGCTTGTGGTGGCAGTGGGATTCTTGGGTACGGACTACGATCTAGGACCCTCGCTTTGACACCAAGTGGAGAAATATAGGGAATGCAATTGAATAAAGTTATTCATGGGTGAGGGGTTTCTTATATAATGGGATACCTAGAGCCCGATATATGGCAATTACTTAATAGTCCTCGAAAAAGATATAAATAGAAATAGATACAGTGAAATAAGCTAAAAGGGGAAAAACTGCATCATGGTTGTATTAGCCAATAATGTTAACTTTGTTGAATGGTTTATCTAAGAGATCGAGACTATAAAATCATAATTTTGAACACTAACTTGTTTGTGTATCTATAAAGACATCAATATGGTTTAATAATACAAATATTGATAAATCAGTGCACCATGGAAAGGAGTCAGGTCATCATTCCAGCCCTACTTCTCTACTCTACTTATTCCTCGACCCCCCTCCCCACATTAGGAAAAGACGTGAGGTCTTGCATGGGTCTCAAGAGAAAAAGAACCCAAAGCTCAGCAGAGAGAAGGTGGCTTTGGCGCCATCTCCCGTACCAAAGAACCCAAAGCTCAACAGAGGGAAGGTGGCTTTGGCGCCATCCCCAGTGCCAACAAGAGTTGAAACCTCATCAAAACTCAGTGATGATAATAAAATGAGAGGGATGAAAGGTGTGAATCCCAGCTGCAGAGCAAGAAAGAATGAAGTTTCATAACTTCATCTGACTTTCCATGCAAACAGGCATTCAACCCATATTAGGCTACTCTCTTTACTTTGAATGCATTGGAGAGGATTCTAACCATGGTTAGCATACATTTTTCTATTCAATACCCAATAGTTTTTACCAAGTCCTTTCAAGCTATATATATAAGGAAATTACTAAAATAATGAGCGGATATGCTCAACCTTGCTCCCTCTAAATCAGATTATGGATGCCAAACAAGATCCCCTAATGTGTGTCTCACATTTTGCGGGAGTGCATGCATGTGTGGGAGGGCATTCATGAACGAAAATCATGTAGGATATCCCCAATCCAATGATACAGAATTCAAAGAAATGTATTAAGAGAAAGCATGTGGCCTCTGTATATAGAGAGTCCCATGAAACAATGACAAACAGTATGGCGAGAATATGAAAATTAGAAATACACATTTTTCTCTTTACTCTAACACTACTCTCTGTGGATTGATTACCTGTGTGTTTGATGGTAAGAAGGTGAGCTCGGATCTTCCAGGATACAAAGAAAGATTGGCCAAGTAGCTTTCTGCAAATTAAATAAGCTGAGGCATTAAAATCATGATATTAACAATGTTTTATATACAGAAACCAAAACAAGTAGTTGTAACTTGTAAACTGTAAAATAAGGATGCAGTTGTGGGCAATACTACTATTTTTATCTGGTTTTCCTTATAGACGTATGCAAAGCTATGGATACGAAAATCATGTTATCATGCCACATTCTTTAAAACTGATCCGACAGATTCTAGTATGGAGGTTCTGTCGATGAGGTTGAAATAAATAATATTTAATAAACTATGAATGACATTATATGAAAAGGCTAGCCTCGAGGCGGCCGAGGCGGAACTGTTATAAAGTAGTGATGCGGAAGCGAAATGATAAACAGAGCATGAATAGAGAAAGATAAGCATGAAGAACAAGATTTTTTACGTGTAACCCTACTCCCTAAGGAGAGGGATGAAACCACGGGAGGTCTCAAAGGGCCATATGCTTCATTGCTTTTTCTCAATGGATAGAAGAGGTCCGGGGCTCCTTATATAGCCTCCACAGAACCTCCAAGTCCCACCACTGGTAGATGTGGGACTAAACACTGGGATGGGGTAACTGGATCCTAGAGTGATCATTTACCCATCTACAACTCATGTGGCGCACAACCAAATACTCTAACAGGAATGAAGCGGGGCTTTTTAGCCTCGAGGCGTATGCCTCGGATGGTATTGATGAGGCGTACGCCTCAGAAGGTCGAGGTGGTCCGAGGCAGTAAGGTGATCGAGGCGGGGCGAGGCGTTCTGTGAGGCATTTTCTGAATTTTAAAGCATTTTCTAAGGATTTAAATTGTCTTATTGATAGTTTTAGATGCTTATAAATGTATAGTTGTCTAAGATATATATTTACAAGATGAATGCTTGGAATTTTAAGTTTGTTCATATTCATATTGAGCATTAAGCTTGTCTAATTTTTTTCAAGAAATCCTTAATATTGCACTTTTAAATATACAATCCATAAAGCTTAAAGAAAAGCTAGTGTTAAGAGAGGTGACATAATAAACGATGTAATATACCAACTAGAAAAAACAAGATTAGTTTCAAGGCATGGCAATGTTGTCATATTTTATATATTAGTCATATAATAAGTACATCTAATCATAATTTTTATGCACCACAATATTTTTAGCGAAAAATATATTTTCTTTGATACTTTAATGACAATTATAGCCAATGATTTAATTTTTGATTGGGTAGAAATTTAGTGTATAAGTTTATGGAATTTACATATCCTTTCTTTCACGCTCTTATTATCATAATTTCATCATATATTACAATGTTATATATTATTTATATGTCAATTAAGATAATTTCATCAGTAAATATATTTATTATACTTTTTGTAAGTATTTTCCTATACAAACTGATGCTTACGCCTCGACTGCTTCGAGACTACGCCTCACCTCATTCCGCCTTTCGTTTTTTTTTTCCAAACCTTGATTATACCAAATATGCCTATTACATAAATAATCAACTTGAAATTAAATTTGTTTAATCAGGGACCAAAAATTATTGCATTTGCAGCAGCTTCTGTAAGTAAAAATGGAGCATGGACACGAATAGGGATATTATTATATATGAAAGATAGTATTTATATATTTTTTAAAAAGATATGGAATCCATATGGATAAGATAGCTGGAGTGCAATTGATCTATTTGGATACCTGAATAAACAACTTAAGAAATAAAAGCTTACGCTTCCCAGTCTTCAAGACATTTTGATATAATGAACCCTGTCTCAATTTAAGAGCATCCACAGCAACAGCAACGTCACTTTCTAATGAGGATTCAGCAGCAACTCCAATTTGGAGGAGGCATTTATCTCTGCATGAAATCACTAATGATCTACAACATGTTGCATTTGAAAGAGAACTCCAGACCCTGATATAACCAATAAATTAAAAAGAAATCTCAGTAAGTTGAAGTCTGTCTTAGAGCCGAATGCAAACTCAAAATTGTGGAATTTCTCGAGTGGTGTATGTTCTTAATGCTCTAAGTGGTTGTGCTCAATGCGGCTATGCAAATGGGAAAAAAGATGTTACGAGCTAACTGAAAAATATCTGACTTGCAACGCGTAACCAAAGGGAATCCCCGAACAGTGTCCACTATGTGCAAAGTCAGTCAAAGCCTGGATGCCCGATTTTGATTGTAGCTGGAATACAGCAAGGAGATGCTATAGACATCACAACTTTCTTTTTTTTTTGAGGCCAAAAACAGGGGGATACACTCATAGGTGTCCGCCCCAACTTTTATTTAAAGGACGAAAAAAAACGGGGAAACACAAAGGGAAACAGGAACAAAGGCAAACAACTACAATTCCCACTCATCAACTAGCCTCGCCGCATGTATCCCCACATTTTCCTTGTAGAATCTCTGCCCAGAAAAGAGGACCGCATTCCTGCCCAACCACAGGGCCCACAAGATAGCAATGGGACTGAGGAGCTCCCGCCGCGCTCTGCTCCTGTTGACAATCAACGAGCCGCAGAAGGAGGCCAGGTCCGCCGTGCACAACCAAGCCATCCTTGCCTCACCCCAAACCAGAAGCGTTTTAGGACATTTGAAAAATTGGTGCTCAAAGGACTCAACCGCCTCCTCGCACAAGAGGCACCTATCAGAGACGGAGCCCAGAAGTCTAGCACACCGGTCCCTCGTCATCAACCTTGACCTACGGAACAACCACAGGAAGAAGCCAATCCGCTCAGGGAGGCCTAGACTCCAAAAAAAGGCGCAATCTCGAACCAAAACCTCCGAGCGAGACGGGGGGTCCTGCAAATCGCCACAAACGCCTTCCTAACCGTGAATTGGCCCATACGCCATCCCCAATGATCCCTTCCCATCGATGGACGTCCCATCTCCTTGATAGAATCTAGCATCGAAAGAAAATCCTCGAGCCTCTGGTCCGAGAAATTAGAGGAGAAGGTGGGAACCAGTTACCATCCGACCAACAAGACGCAACTACCGCATTCTTATCAGCTGCAAGAGCATACATGCGAGGGAACCGCGTGCACAATGCACCCCCCCCCGTCCAATCATCAGTCCAGAAGGCGAAGGACTCGCCATTGCCAAGCACCGGCCTAAACAGAGAGATATGCCGGGAGAAGACCTCCATCATCCCTTTCCAGAACGGCGTGGGAGATCCCACACGAGTAACAAGGCTTGGCGGCGCACTGCCGACACCGAAAATTTTGCGCAGAACGTTGCTACAAAAATCCTCCCTAGGGCCCCAAATTTTGCTTGCTCATTTAAGAAGCAAAGCCTCGTTTATTTGATCCAGCCTTCGGACCCCCAGCCCCCCCTCCTTCTTGGGGAGCGCAATTACATCCCACTCAACAAGGTGAATCCCCCCCCCCCGAATTCTCCCCATGCTCGGCCCATAAGAACCTACGCATTAGCTTCTCAAGCTGGATACGGATCCCCTTCGGCAAGCGGAACAAGGATGGAGGAAAGAATCACCTTTAAGAGGACCAAACGCCCCCCTCTGGAGAGGATGGCCGACTTCCAGCCTCGCCTCCAGCTTCTCAACAACCTTGAGCCAATCCCGCAACTTCGTTCTTCCTACTGTCAAGGGCATCCCAAGATAGTCAATCGGAAGGGAGCCGCAATCCGATCCTAAAGCTTGGCCACAAGCGTCAGCCTCCTCCACAGAAAGGTCGAACGGGATGACCTTTGATTTATCTGCATTCTGGAAGAGACCGGACAGTTCACTGAAAAGATCCAGGGCCACGGACATGCCGGAGGCCTCCAAAGCGCCCCCTCAATGAAAAAGATAGTATCGTCTGCGTATTGCAAAAGTGGGATCAAAGAGCCATCCCTGGAGTAACCAGACGAGAAACCGCACTCAACCGCATGGTACACAATGTACGCCGGGACATCCACAGCAATAACAAACAGCAGGGGAGTAAGGGGGCAGCCCTGGTGCACGCCCCTACGCGGCTGGAAGAAGCCACCCTCAGGGCGGCCATTCACCATGACCGAGAAAGAAGACGTTGTCACGCAACGTTTCATCCAAGATATCCACAACTCCGGGAAACCTCTCCTCCGCAGGACCGACCAAAGGAACTTCCAATCTAAACTATCATAAGCCTTTGCAAAGTCTACTTTCCATAAAACACCTTGCTTGTCCCTTCTCTTTCAATCTGCAATGATTTCCGAAGCAAGAGTTCCGAGATTTGCCTATCCTGTATAAAAGCAGATTGGAGCGGGGATATAACAGTCTCAAGAACCTGGCTGAGTCGCACGATGAACACCTTTGCCACAATCAGGTAGAGTGCATTAGAGAGTGCAATGGGGCGGAAGTCTTCGATACGTTCCGCCTGCGCGGACTTAGGAAGGAGAACGAGCAGGGACTTATTTATCCTCTCGAAGCCAGCATTGCCCTCACAGAACTCGGATATGACGTCCAGAACCCCGTTGCCCACGAGATCCCAAAAATCTCTGTAAAAAGCCACCAGGAAGCCATCAGGGCCCGGAGCCCCATCCGCGTTCAAGCTCCAAACCGCATCCTTAACTTCCTCCAAGGAGACACTCTGCATCAGCTCAGCACACATCGAGGGCGGCAAAGATGTAGCCCCGATCCCCGTCCACCTCCAACGCCTGGGTATTGTCCTCGCCGAGAATTCCCTAAAGTGATCGACAATTGCTTTCCCCATTTGTCTGTCACCATCCACGCGCACACCATTGACCGTAATCGATCGTAAAGCATTTGATCGACGCCTCCCGCTGGCGATGCGATGGAAAAACGCCGTGTTAGCGTTCCCCTCCTTAAGCCAAGCACTTCTTGATCTTTGTCTCCACTCCGCGACACGCTTAAGGTCCTCAGACGCAATTATTTTTTGAGCAAGCGAGTGAGTGGCCAACTCATCCCCCGTTAGCTCCCTGAGATCCTCATGAGCATCAAGTCTACTAACTACCTCCTCCGCCTCCAGCCTAGTAGCACATCTGGCGGTCCTGGAGTCCTTCTTGAAGGAGCTCAGCCTCGTGCGCAGGGACCCGAGCTTCTGAACAAACCTAGACGCAGCCGAGCCCAAAGCCTCCACGTTGAACCAGTGAGAAACCACCATCTCTCTAAAATTTTCCTCTAGCAACCAACTCTTCTCATACCTAAAGAGACCCTCCTGCGTAGGGGGATCACCGGAATCCCAAAGGATTGGTGTGTGGTCGGACAAGGCTCGCGGGCGAGCCACCACAAAGCAGAGCACGAAACAATCAAGAAGCTCGGTTGAAGTCAAAAATCTATCAATTCGAGAGCGGGAGTTGGAACTCCTCCAAGTGTAGGTCAAATCCCCCGCATCCAAAACCTCCAGGGCCAACGAGTCAACAGTGTCAGCAAAATCATCAGAACCAGAGTCCTGACCACCCCTGAAATGTGGTATGTCCGTCGTTCTAAGAGTAACATTGAAATCATCCCCTACGAGCCAAGGGATACCCGCGAAGACCCTACTCGTCTCGTGCAGATCCTCCCACAACTGCCTTCGCAGAATATGACAACAAGGGTCGTAAACACACGAGACCGCAAGTGGCGAAGAGGAATCAGCACATACCAAAAGAACCGAGAGAACATGTCTCCCACGCAGTACCGAGCTAAACGTCAAGATCGATGATCTCCACGCCACCAGCATCCCTCCAGACGCGCCTACGGCATCCAGAGCTCTGAACTCATCAATTCCTCCAGCACCAAAAGACTTCCACACAATGTCTGTGACGGATTGAAGCTTCGTCTCCTGCAGCATCACCACATCACAGCACCACTCAATGAGGCGAGAACCAAGGATCTTCCACTTGTCCAGCTCCCTGAGCCCCCGAACGTTCCAGGAAAGAATCTTCATTTAGAACAAGAGTGTTGTCCCTAAATGCGGATCACCCATAAGGCCTCCGCAATGGATGTCATTAGGGATGAGCACGGTTGTGGCTCGGATTGCGCATTCCGCGATCTATTCCTGCACCTGTATCTCTTACCGGATCTTTTGTCAGCAAACCCTTCAACAGGACAAGCACCACCCGCCTCTTGATGGGGCACAAGTGAAGGAGCAGAAGGTAGAGCGCCACGAGCTTCCCCAACCATGATGGCGGCAGAAGGCGAAGCGGAATTGCGCGAAGAGCCCCCAGCAGATGACACGGGGGCGCTGGAGAAACGCGGCGACTCGGGGGGTATCTGCAGCCGTGGTCAAGAACCCACGAACAGGAAGCATCCAGCCACCCGATGACGATTGAGTCAGGCAAGGTGTCGGATCAGAGAGGCCCAGCGCGGTTGAGAAAAATTGACCAGGCAGGGACTCGGAGGGGCCCATACCACCCGACAAGATAGCAGTAATTGGGCTTGAAACCCCCTGGGGCCGACCCGCCAAAGGATCCGAGTGAGCAGCCAAAAGTCCGGGATCCGAAGCCAAAGGAAAAGCGAGAGGAGTTGAAGAGAGAGCGGGTACCAACTTGACACCTCAGCAGACAAAGAGAAGTTTTGGGTGACTAGGCACATGACCCGAGGAGAGACCCCCAAAGGTCGCACCGTATCATCCTCACGCGACGATCCAAGCAACGTGCCCCTCGGAAACCCCACCGCCAACGCAGAAGGCGAAGCGACATCAGGCAGCCTCGGGACCTCCGGCGGAGGAGGAGGCTCGACGATCTGCATTTCCACCCTGAAGCTGAACTGGCCAACATCCAAAGATGCAAAGAAGATTGGACCATCAGGACCAGCCAACAACGCCTTGCTGCACTCCAACAGCACAAGCATGATATCCGGATCTGAGTCGGGCGTCAACCCATCGTCGACCACCGCTAGAACCGTATCCCACCGCCAGAAGGTCCGTCCCAAGCAGTGAGCCGACCGGGACAAGAAAGGAACACCACGCACCTTCGCCACGCAAACCTCCGTTTCCGAAATCGCTCCATCCGCAAAACGAAGAGGTCGCCAAATAGTATCGTCCACCCCACCGCTTTTGAGTAGGCGCTCTGCACCGATGAAAGGCTACGAACACAGCACCGACGAACATCAAGAAACACTACGTCTGCCGTAAACCAAAAAACCAAGAAACCCAAATAGGTGTGCCTTCAGTGCCTCTACAGAGATGCAGCTTCGCAACGAGTATCCAATCATTGCATGGGCAACGGTATCCTGCATGCCAACCTTCACACCACCCGCAACCACAGCCGCGAAGCTACGTGGCCCCCGGCGACCAACAACCGCAGAGGAAATACGTTGCATGGATTGACCTTTAGAGTTGTGCACTGCATAACCAGCGGCATGACGACCGGAACCAAACCAGCAGGTGGCACGACGATGGCCCACCCTCCTGTAGGAAAAACACCTCAGAGGGACAGGACAGGACGACGCAACGTGGCCCCGAACCCCACAGCGGAAGCATCTTTTCTCCGGCTTCTTGTGGGAAACATGCATCGACCCCTCGCCATCCCCCTAACCATGCACCGCGCCGCCAACTCCATGCACCGCGTCGCCGTCGCCACCCCTCAGCCCCCCACCCTCCCTGGAAACCACCCTCTTCACCTCCCCGACTGCAGCGCACCGACCCTCAGCGAACCAGCCACTGCCAACTCCCTCCGAGGTCCCACCCTCCACCAGCACACCACGCCCCTCCGCAACGAAGGTTCCCACACCCTCGTGTCCCGACGAACCAGAGTCCTCCTCCCCCCGCAGCGACAAATCCCCCCTCAGAGAAGAACCACCCGGCTGCGATGAACCCCCCTGCACTCCCGAACTTCGGACTCTCCACCACCGCTCCATCTTCTTACGCAACATTTTGTCTAGTGGGCATATAGATATGGTATAGCATAAGAACCTGATACAATTACATGGAAATACTGAAATCAATTGGGCCCAGATCTACCTATGGCATTTTGATCTATGCTCTACTACTTATTCATCTACTCTCCTTTCTTGATTATTTTCAAACCTAGGCTTAGGTTTTTTAAGGAAATGGGAAGCATTGTTGCACCATTTTTCCTTTAAAAAGGGTAAAGGTGAGCACCCAAAAACTTTTGTATTCACAAGTTTAAGTGTCAAAATTACAATAAACTACAACAAAAACATGAATTCGTTAGGATCCTGGTGTGCTCAAATATTTTATCCACAAAAAATCTATAATTCCCCTTGTTGGGGTTGCGTTAGGTAGTCGACAGCCAGCGTAAAAAATAGTTGAATCTTTCAGCATGAATTTGAGCAAGAATCCGTGTAGCCGACACTACTTATAGTGGGAGCTCTCCACCTAGTTGATCCACCTCCTAGTTCCCGAACTCCTTCGTGTCTCCACCCCCTCCTCTGAGTTGCCGGCGACGAGTCGGCAACTCCTCAGACGCGCCTTCCTTGCCGTCAACTCGCATCTCCCTCTTCTCCACCTCCTTTTGCCAGGAACTCAGTTATGATTTTTTTGCTTTCACAATTTTTTTGTATATTGTACTTCTACTTTGGTTGAATGCACTACCACCAATGTTTGCTAAGTTGCACTATCTTATTTTCATTATGAAGAAGCTTGTTAGGGTTTTTTTAGGAGTGAAAATTTGATAATCTTGTTGATTTGCATGTTGGTTAGCTTATATAAGGTTGGCTTTGTATTTATTATGCTAAATGTAGTACATCTAATTTCCTTACTATGTAGCCCTTGCTATATAAGGTCGGAATTTTCTGAACATTAGCTCTTGCAATGTAGCAAACTTTTTGTTCTTAACTTGCTGCATTTTTTCCTTTTTTGATATAATTGCTTCTTTTTTAAGATCTTATAAATATGAAATTTGTTAAATCTATGAATATATATATGAGAGTGTGTGTATATATAATTTGATTTATATATTCAAAATAATTAAAAAAGTCAAGACCGGCTAATGTCCAACTAAATCCGATTACTCTCCCAACTCGATTAATCCTTAGTCAGTGACCCTGCCAACCCAGTACCGACTACCGACTTCTGCAACCTTGATTAAGATAGTATAAAAAAATATAAATCTAAGTAAATATATAAGAATATATGTATAAAAATGATTTATATATTTAAAAAAATAAAAAAAATCAAAGCTGATTAAATCCTGACTAGATCCGATTAGTCCCGATGGTTGATTAATCCTTAGTCAGTACACCGGTCGACTGAGTAAAGACTACCGATTTATACAACCTTGTCATACAGTCCCTTCTCAATAACCAAAGAAAGACCTTGACTTTCAGAGGAATCTTACATCCCCAAATTTGTTTGCATTCCGCCTTAGCAATCCTCATATTAAAAATAGCCAAAGCATATAGCACCGTTATATGCTTTCTTGATAGAGAAAGAACCACCCACCCATGTTCAGTGATTAACCCCATCATGCATACCCTCAATAGGGGAATGGACTCAGCCAAAGCTATAAAATCTATCAAACGCTGATCAAATAGGTCAGTAAGAAATCGAGGGACCAGACCTCATTGTCCCATCCCCAGAAAGCATCATCATCCTATAACTCACCAGTGGCATCCTCGATGGTTGCCTTGAATTCAACCAGAAGTATCTACACATCAATGTCTCCAAGCATCCCCTCACCTCGAGGAAGCAGGCGTGATGACAAGAAGACTGGAATATCAGAGCGCACTGCATTGAGAAGGACAAGGCCACCACCACTCGATAAACAAGATGTCCATCATCCTATGAGCTTTCTCTCTTTTCTCCATCAAAGGAACCCAATCAAACTGACAAAGCCAACCACACACCAAAGGCAAACCTAAAATAGTTGATCAATTGCATGTTGTCTATAAAGAGGTTGCACATGCCTCGACCCCAACCTCCTCCAAAAGTTTTTCTGCGGCTTGCTAGATATGGTCGATTAATGACCAAAGTATGACAGGATAAGCTGATTAACATTGGTGACTTAACATATGTAAGATGCAGGGAAGAGTAGGAAGACATGAATCACTTATTCTTCAAATGCAGTTCCTCTCGCCAAGTCTGAAATGGGAGGATATTACACGACTCAGGATGTACGATTGCACATCCTTCTGGAGCTCTATACGGACTGTGGGCGGAAATCCGCACGACGACTTATCTCCTGTGTTTACGTTGATGTGGGTTATTTGGTGTGCTAGAAATGATTGTATTTTTGCGAACAACGCTTTTACCCAGAGAATGGTATGGGCCACTATAGGACCGTTGTTTTGGCATGGTCTTGCCTCGAATTGTGATATCCTGATTATATTAACTTAATCACTTGAGGCGGATTCCATCTCGGAACTATGCCCTCTTTATATCAAAAAATGCATCCTCCTGCATTCCAAACAAGACAAAAAAACGTGTCATCATCGATCCAAAGGACTGAGACAACATCAAAAAGATCTAGTACCATAACATTGTAGAGGGATCGATAAACCAACACAGAAATCCTCTTCAAATGTGAATGACACATGCGACCCGCACAGAAATCCTCTTCAAATGTGTATGACACACGCGACCAGCACAAAGAGCAATGATGCTAAAGGACATCCTTGCCGGATAACCCCTCTATGGCTGAAAGAAGCCCCCATCATAGTGTCCATTCACCAACACCTTTTCAAAAACAAAAGGATGGCTTCTACCTATCTGTCTCCAATTTTATCTGTTCATAGGTCATACTCCTAATGTACCCACTTAATGGTCTAGTGGTAGTACAATGCGTCTACTACACAAAAGACCGGGGTTCAAATCCCAATCTTGCAGAGGCTGCGTTAAGTAGTCGACGGTCAGCGTAAAAAAAGTCGAATCTTTCAACATGGATTTGAGCAAGAATCCATGTAGTCGACCCTACTTATAGTGGGAGAAGTCTTAGTACATTTTTTATAGTTCATACTCCTAATGGACCTTATTCATGAATCAGGATCCATCATGTCCATTTTTACACATTTGTTTCCTTATACTTCTTTTTATGCTTGTAGAGTGTTTTATGGTAACATACATTTCAGAACCCATTCGCATACAAGCACTGAGATCCTAGAGAAACTTTCCATCAATTTCTTCAAGGAGTTATAATTATTTTCGTTTCTAAAATGTACATGTTTATTTCATGGTAATATCTCATTTCCTATTCTAAAAGCATTAAACAATAATAATAACATAAGAAATGCAAGAAGTCCAAGATATAATGCAGTTCATGGTGGCATAGTGTTGTCCTGATTTACATGAGAAGCGACCAAAGATGGTGAGATTCTTCTACTCGTTCTTCTCAAATGCAAATTAAACATAGTGGAGTTAATGTGAGCACGCACTTGTACAAATCCTAAACATAAGATGAGATTGAACTTAAACCCAACCTCACAACGGATGCTTGATAATATCCAATTTTCCATAAACCTAAATAAATGAAATCTCTGCCCACTCTTTTTGGAGTTATGTATTGAAAACTATCAAGTTTGTTGAAATCTAGAATACGGAAGCGAATCGATAAATAGAGCAAGAAAAATAAAAAAAATAAACATTGAACACAGATTTTACGCAGAACCCTACTCCCTAAGGAGCGGATGAAATCACGGGAGAAGGCCTCAAAGGGTTGTATGTTTCTGTTGAACTTTCCAAATTGAGTACAGGGGGTGTGGGGCTCCTTATATAGCCCCACAGACAGACAGGAGACCCACCATAGTATGAAAAAACTATCCTCGAGGTGGTCGAGGTGTACCCACCTCAAGGCGAGGCGGTCCTTTTTATCCTCGAGGTGTACGCCTTGGTCCAGTCCAATGAGGCGTGCGCCTCAGGAGGCTGAGGCGTAGCCTCGAGGCATTCCGCCTCGAGGCGGTCGAGGCGTTTTTACTTTTTTGAGGTATTTTATATGATTTTAATGGTGTTCTTGGTAGTTTGAGAAGCCTATAAATATATGCTTCTTTAATATAATGATTATACGAGATAAATGTATAAATCTAATGTTTTTTCGTGCCCATAACTTCATATTTACTATTAATTGTGACCAACTATTTCGCAAACTTTTACTATTTCTCTTTTAATGAATGAATTCATAAATATCAAATCCAACGATACTCGTAAACTTAATGAGTTTTGCAATATATCAAGCAAAACGAAATACATAGGATTCACGATTATCATGTTGTCATATACTATGTATTTGACTTATAACATAAATTTCTTCAATGTATATTTAATCGTACTTTTAATTACAACAATATTTCAAAGGTTTGCTCGAAATAGATAGGATTCACGGTTTCTCGTGCGGCCATATATTATATGTTAGATACACAAGAGACGAAGAGTCAAAGATGGCACAACAATGCAGATCCTTAGTAATCTGACTAATGAAAAGTAAATTCATCTGAAATTCAAGAGCATATAACACATTCTTAAGACACATGGACGACATAAAATGTGTCTCCCCCTGTCCTGTAATGGGTAAGTGGTCGTCATTGGCAATAACAACCCATCTACCAAGTGGTATGGTCATGTAGGACCTCAGTTGTGCTCTGTCTCCACAAAGATGATGGGAAGCACCAGAGTCCATGATCCACTCTGTCATATCTGCACCATTACTACCAGTGGAAGCATAAGCGATACCTGAAGAGCTCGAAGAGGCTCTAGTTGCGGCTGCGGTATCTGTAGTGGTGGTTCCTGCAACAGGAGTCATCATCTCTTGGATACAAGAGACAATATCATCCAAGCGAGGATCGGTCCGGGAAGCAAGTGTATCTGACGGCTCAATCTGTTCTGCGACACGACCAGTAACAGAATAACCATGCTTCTGGTAGCATGTATCATCTGCATGTCCCGGTCGACGGCAAAAGGTGCAAGGGCCATGCGGACGTCCACCACCTCTGCCACGAGGGGTGCGTCCTCTAGACCGGGTGGTCACACCTTGGCCACGAGCAGAGGAGTGGTCGTAGGAGGCATGATGATCTGACTGAGACGGCTATAGGCCTCCTCCATGGGAGGTATGGTAGCTCCAGTGAGAGGCTGAGTACGTGTTGCATCATGCTCTGTATCAAGGCTGGCCTTGAAAACTCCAACCATCGTGGAGTTCCTATATGCCTTCTGCTACTTCAGAGATGTCGTAATAGGCATGTAGCTATGAAGCTTCTCAAACATGCCACTGAGAGAATTGTAGTACATGTGCAAGGACTACCATTCTGCTTGGCCTTGTAGATGTCAGACTGTAGCTGAAGAATCATGGCCTCATTCTTTGCCTGAGCATAGGTGGAAGCCAAAGTGTCCCACATCGCCTTGACAGTAGGATGGCTCAGAATATCATTGGCTATCTCTGTGGTGAGGGCCCCACATAGCCAAACACGTGCATACGCGTCATCTTGCATCCAAGAAGCATTTGCCCCAATCTTATCCATTGGCTCTGGGTCTCTCAGGATGTGCTCCTTGTTGTTGCACTGCATGAGGGTGAAACTGCATGGACCACAACTCGTAATTGGCCCCATCCATCTTAGCGATAGGAGTCAGGCCCTTGAAGGCTCCGGACAAAAAAAATGTCACCCTTGTTCTCTGACATGATGGAATAAAGGTCAAAATACGGAACTTAACTAGGGAGTAGACCGATATGAACGAGTCTGCACGTTCATATGGAGGATTGGTTGTACGTGTAGACTCATACAACCATCCTCATCAATCTCCGATGTGCACTAGGGACGGCGGCGGCCTGGGGGTTGGTGGCCGGGGAAGGGTCGGCGGCGGCCTGGGAGTTGGGGGCCGGGGAATGGCCTGGTTGGCCTAGGGAAAACTGATCAGCAGCCTGGTCGTGGCTGGGAGACGGTCAGGACGGCGGGAGGAGGGGTCGAGGGAGGCCCTGGGCGGCGACCTGGGGGCCTTGGGGTCAGGCGGCAGCGGCCTTGGGGTTGGCTGCAGTGCTTGGGGGCCTTGGGGTTGAGCAACATCGGAGAGATCGGGCGGCGCCAGAGAGGCCAGGAAGCGGCGGCGGGAGAGGAGGGGAGGCTAGGGTTTTGCTGGGATAAGGGAACTCCGGTCTAAGACGGCCGCTCCGATACCATGTAGAAGGGAAAAATAAATCATATCATTGAGAGGCCCTTGGATTCTCTTATATAGGAGAGGAACCTATTGGGAAAATTACATGATGAAGATAAAATAAATAGATAAAAAAATAATATAGAAAAGAAGAAATATTTCAAGTGCATACTTCACTTTCTTGGACATTTTGCATAATCACCCCCAGCTTATATTTGATCCGAGTAAAGTCTTGAATTGAATTAATTTTCTTGTACGTGTCCTTGAGAATCAACCTAACTTATGCTATACTAAGTTAGAATCCGACATTTTGAGGTTGCAACGACTCTCGCATCATCTTATCTCTATTTAAACCCTCAATTTGTCATTAAATCAGTGGATGATAAATAACATTGAAAGGTTGACGAAGGAGGTAGAGGGCATTTACCAAAGGAGAGGTGACACGATTTCAGCATGTCAATTCAAAGACTTTATGGTAAAAAAGCTCGGCAGGTGGAAGGGTCTTTGTGGGGATGCATGGATTGGAGAGGGGATGGTGACTGTGAGGAGGGAATGCATGGAACGACAGGAAAACTCGTAATATTGATCATTAGGGAGGAGGTTAAGTAGGCTAGGTAGTCTATGGACTCTGAAACGGGAGGGGTCACTAGGTTCAGATGGTTTTTCGATCTTCTTCTATAGACTTTTTATGCAGTTTTGAATTGAGTAAGATGGGAAAGAACTTTGGGTCTGATTGGGTAAATTAATTTTTCATTTCCCATGTAGCAAAGAGGAAATTTCCATGTCATGGGAGATTTGTTGACAGATTTCTTGTCTAAGTTCATCTACCTAATCATCATGAAGACGTTGGCTCATTATGTTTGTCATAGAGAGATCTTTGGTGGACAACTTCATAACAGTTATAGAGATGGTCTCAAATTGGGACAGAACAAATGTGAAAGGTTTCATATGGAAGGTGGAACTTTATAAATGTGTGTGATGCTCTTGATTGGAAGAAAGATTTCACAAACTTTGTGGATTTCCCAGATGAAGTGATGTATGTCAATGCCCTTCTTCGTTCCGGTGAACGAGCGGCTATAAGGAGGGCGGGTGTATCCAAGAAGAGGGGGTAAAACATGGATGTCCTATGGCCTACATGTTGTTCATTATGGTGACAAATGTATTGGCATCAACAGTATCTCGATGTTGCGATATGGGCATGTTTTGTAGTTTCAAGGTGGGACTGCATGATGGCTACCATGTTCCTTTGCTTCAGCATGTGGACGACACACTTTGCTTTGTTCAAAGGCTCAAACTTACAGACTTGGCATGGCACGGCTTTCATAGAAGTGTTCTATAGGTTTTAGGTTTGGACTTTTGTGGCCTTTGGTATGGAAGACCGATAGGTTGAGGTGTGCAAATGGTGTTGGACACTAGCGGGTTTAGTTGCCAATGACGTACATAGTTTTACCCATGTTAAGTCTATCGTGTAGATCGGTGGATGGGGCTCGATGGTCAAGAGGCTGAATGGAAGGCAAAGCTGTTGTCTAAGGGTCTGCCTACTTTTGTTAAAAATAGTGATGGCTATACATCTATTCTATATATTTATATTCATGTTGCCAACGGAGGTGGGAAAGTGGACCGATAGAGTCATAAGAAGATTCATGCAAAGGGAGTAGAGGAAGGGGTGTGGGATACGTGCTTGGTTAGGTGGAAGAAGGTGTATCGGCCTAGGGGTATTGTTGATCACATGGTTTTTGAACCTATTGGGTGGAGGGCATGAGTTGTGCGGTAGATTCCTAAAGGCTTGCTACGGAAGTATCTTGAGCTAGGAGTCATAACCAAGATTGAGAGGAGGCCCTCAATTTTATGAAGGGGTTTGATATACATGTCGCTAATTGTGGTGTCGTTAAGATTGAGCGATGATGATGATTTCAAATTATGGTTGGACGACTACTCTTGGAAGGAAATATCCACCAAGTCTTTTCCCAGGTTGTGAGTGGTCATTGAGAACATGCAAGCAGTAGTGGTTGGATATTGGGATAATGTCTAAGGGTCAAGGATCATAGCATGTGTAACATCCATATTCTAACAAACCCGAACTCGTCCGATTTTGGGTCTAATGAACCCAAAAATGTTGTCGGTCAATGCTAAACAACCTAAAACGACCAATTGATTATGAATCAAAAGTCGTTCGGGCGAAATCGACCGAAAATCGGTCACACCGTAACGCGCGCCGTGAAAAGCCGCGACGCAAATTCGGAAACTGTGAAACGAACCGAGACCGTCATTAGATCCGATTTGACGATACAAAACCAACGGAATCGACCGTTCGTCAATCGGAGGCCGTTTGATATTTTAAAACCGTAAAATTTAACCTCAAACCAAAATCGTATCACGAAAATTTCGGGCATCCAAACCTGATCAAAAGTATATCAACATTGTACTCAAATCGATCGTCGTCTCGATACGACCAATTCAAGATATTGTGCGTCGAAATCCGAGGTCCGATGCGCGTTTACGGTCAATTTTTAGTATCACAAATAATGAGAGTTTTGGTTTAAAATATATATATATTTAAGCAGACTGCTGCTGGAAATTCCAGCAACTCCACTTGTCTTTTCCATCTCTTTCCACATGGTCTATGGCTAATTACACTTGTCCAATAACAAGGACTATCCCTTGTCATATATAAACCACAACCCTCTCCTAATTCCCCTCCCAAATTCCTACGGCAGTTCCTTCTCTTCAAAAAAAATTTCTCCCTAAAACCCCATGTTTCCAAAGTTCCAGCCGTAGAACCCATCCAGCACATTTTTGTTCTGAAGATAAGGTTGCAGCAACTACAACTACATCTCTCTCGGCTGGAATTCTTCACACCCCAAGCCTTGTTGCAGTCCTGCTCATCATGCTGGAGACCTTGTTGTTGTAGCAATTATTGTCCAAACCCCCTGAAGGTTCCTGCTACAGCCAAAACTGCACCTGGAATTGCAGTTTCATGCATGTGCTAATCTCCCAAATAGGATCCAAGATGTACATTTCCAATCTCCAATCTATTGCTGTCATGCATGTACATTTATCCATATTTTTTTTGCTATATACAACCTTACACAACTATAAAACCACTCTTGTTGTCTCTTTGATTAAAGGTTATTATCTAGATGTAAATCTTTAGAACTCCTGTTTTCAAATCACGACATCAACCTATCTACATCCATACTTGATCCAACTCCAATCTTTTCATAATTTGGACTATGTTATTTTCTGTTGTAACTGTTGAATACAATATCAATTGGGCAGAAACTGGAAATACTTATGGGAGAAATCTAGATTTCTTATAAGATAACTAATTCATTATAGATATTGTATCTTGATAGATTCCTGTTGGCTATCATTTTAGATAATTCACCTTGTTTCCTTATTATTTCACTTTGACTTCCCTACTGATATTATAGTTGTATCTAATAGATACATCTGCAAATCTTTTAATATGTTTATATAAAATTTTCTTACTTGATAAATAGATCATCAGTTGTTGTTTAGCCATTACTGGAGAATGAAATGTTAAAATGGCTTCAAACATAATGGAACCTAGTTGTCTGCAAAATGCTTGTTTTGAATTATATCATTATGTAAATTCCGCATATAGATTTTTCATTAAATGTAAAATGTGTAATTGCGTAGGTCCCGATTTAAATCTGGTCTTAATTCTTGTTCACTAATAAATAATATTCCATTACTTTGTAAATATGATAAAAAGAACGATCATGAAAATGTAATACCATTCAATGGTACGAGTGAAATGGAACGAGAGTAACCTGTTTTATATACATGCATGTAAACTGATTCATATGTATTTCCAGAATAAATTCTAATTTAATGAGACTTTTTTATGATTAATAAATTTAACTATTATGTGTTATCTACTTAAATAAAAGCCTGTTTTTTTTATATATCTACAACTGGTCGATTCCTGTCATGTACTTTATAGTAAAAAAAATGGTTGGACATATAAATAGATGTATATGTTGTTACATATTAACTTGACTTGGAAGTCAAATCATATTACTAAGATTTAAGGGTACGTTAGAAAAAAAATTAATTTATACAATTACCAATTAGATATGGACTTAGTAGAAAGAGACCGCTAATGCGCTAGAATCTACTTTTGGCGATAAATACATTCGAAATAGATATTTTAGATGTGCTTATGTTAGTAATAACCATATTGACTATGTATAATACATAAATCATTATTAATAGATCCATTTATGTTTGCAAGTATAACCGCACCAACATCTACATACCTTCTGAGAATAGTTGTGATCAAGCAGTTAGCTATGACTCATTATTTTGGATCATTATTTAATAAGATATTCAATTTAAAAGGCTTAAATTCGTAAAGATAACCACATAAAAATAGAAAAAGAGTTGTGGAATAAGTTCGACAAAAATCAGGATTTGATAAAGTTAACCACCCAAGTTATTATACAAGGAGGTTGCAATCAAGTAGGTAGTAGTTAATCAAATACGATAATTATGAGTGCCGATCATGGTGACTTTAACCATGATCGTGCGAGGGCGCGGTGACCCTCAACTGGGCGGGAGAATAGGAAGCTCAGTTATGGCAGCGGCCGCCAAGTGCGCGGGTCTAGGATCCCAGTCTTTTACACGGTTTTACGCGAGCTCGCAGTGTTTTTACGCCCTCGTTGGGATCCAGACTTTAGACCAGTTCCGCTGACCCTGTCTTTTAGGATACCCAGGCGGGGGATCCATGGTTTTCAGTTTTACGTACGAGCTCGTTCGCCCGTACTAGTCGGGCAGTTTTCTAGAGCGACTTTTCTAGGGAGTCTCTCTCACCCGTCTCAGTGGCGTAGTTGGGGAGTAGACCTATCCCTCTATTGGACCGCGCTTCCAATTAGAGGGCGAGACGGAAGAGCCATTTGCAGGCTTCTTCACCGCTTGAGTTTACTTCGCCAAACAGACTTGGCGATTCTATATCTAGATCATCCATATCTACATCTACAACATCTGGAGCTATATCTGAAACATTGAAGTTAAGAATTGGAGAAGTTATGATCAAAAGACCGTTCTCTCTACCCAAGAATGTAAATAAATTAATAGATCTCTAAAATCTCAACTTTTCCATTTTTCACTCACCAACATGATCTCTGAAGAAATAGATATATGCATTCACACTCATACACTCATGATTACGCAACTGCTATATAGATATGTTACATATGGGAAATGCCGGGTTCTGGGGAAATCATTAGAAACGCATTATAAACAAACCCCTTTCTACTTACGCAAGTAGATGTAGATTTTACTGGTACCACCTTTCTACTTGCCTGCTTTTGCACATATTAAATGTTTAGTTAAATGTTTATTTAAGTTTTTGGAGGTACCAGCAATGGCTGACGCCTCTTCTTTCCTATTGTGTGTGTGGCAGGCAAACAGCCTGCAGTTCAGTAGCCGCTCAGTATATACATGCTTCCTGGAGACAGAGTTTATACCCGACGGTATGGATTTTTTTTGTGTCAGTTTTTGTTCAGATGATGATGTAAATGCTATCTCTTTTGTATCACACTTTGGGATATATGTTGTAATATGGAAGATGCTTGTGCAAGTTGTACATGAATATGAATGTTAATGAAAAGGAACTTTGGTGCCATTTGTTTCTCTGATCTTGTGGTTATGTAGTGAATGTGAATGTCATGTGGATAATTAGCCGCGCGAAAAATTTTCCCTGCTTTGCGGTAACTTCATGTGATCTCATGTAAATAATAGTGCAATTGTGTGATTAACGGGTACCCGGATCCTGAGGGGTTCACAGTTTGGTATCAGAGCAGTGGTACCCCGATACACACATTCGCAGTATTTCTATTCCGATCGCATTAAGTTCTCGAATAGCGATAGTCTTCCGACTTGTCGTGAGTTCGAGAAGGGAAATATGACATTCATATTCAATAACTACAGATGTCACCAAGTTCATTAATTTTCATATTATATCCCAAGAAGAGAAGAGCATTTACGATAAGTATCTGTCTATGGCATTTTATGACTAATTATGGTTCTCATGCAGAGCCATGGCGTCTCGACCAGGTCAGGATACTTCTGATCAGCTGGCACGCATACTGAGCGCACTTACTGATTTTCAGCAGCAGCAGGCTGCTATGAGAGGCCAGCAGGAGCAGATATTGGCCCAGCAGACCGAGATTGCTAACAGGCAGACGGATATTGAGATGCGGTTTGAGGATCTATCAGATTTCACGTACCATCCATCCCAGGATGGGACACGGCAGGACCAGCACCAGTCCGTTGAGGTGGAGCAGCCTCATCCTGACGATCCACTAGAGGACATTCCAGAGCATGGAGCTGAGGAGGATGCAGACTTAGACAGGGAGCAGGACCCTGTTGACTTTGCTGGCGAGGATGCACACGAGTATTCAGTCATTCACAGGCACCAGTCGGTCTTCACTTCTTATCAGCGGGCCAACATACCCCTGTTCGAGGGCACAGGTTAACCAGATGATGCTGAGCAGTGGCTGAAGAGAGTGATGAAGGTGCTCAGGGCAATTCATGCGCCACGAAACACGTGGCTATCTTTCATAGAGTATTCACTGACAGACTTCGCCGAGCGATGGTGGGAGGCCGTAGTGTCCGAGTTAGGCCAAGAGCCTACTTGGAACGATTTCGAGACGAGGTTCAGAGCCCACTTCTTTTCTGCGAAGTGGAGGGAGTCCCAGCGCCGACTGTTTGCAGAGCTTCGTCAGGGACAGATGACAGCCAGGGATTATTTTATCAAATACATAGAGTTGTCACGACATACACGAGCAGCTGGCGCAATTCCAGAGGAGAATCTGGAGAAGTTCATTGGCGGCATGCGAGAGGAGGTGCAGGAGAAGCTGGCAGGACTACACATCACTTCTATCTCCGAGGCTACCGATGCTGCGGAGAAGTTCGAGGACATCAGGGGGAGACGTTTCGGGAGCTCGTCTGGAGCAGCACCTAGACCGCGACGATATTTTGGACCGATACGTCGACCGTTTCAGCAGCAGAGGTCAGACAGACGATTCCGACCCACAGGTTCGTCCTTCACAGGCAGTGCTCGCTCTTCTCCATCGACTACTCTAGGAGGAGCACTTGTCGGACGTGGCACCGAGTCCGCTCGACCATCTGGGTCGCAGCGAGTAGACCGACCACCAGCCGGACCAGCTCGGAGCACAGGCACAGCTACTCCACCTACCAGGCCAGTCAGATGCTATCGATGTCATGAGTGGGGACATTACCGAGCACAGTGCTCACAGACTTCTGGCGAGCCTCAGCGCACAGCCTTCACAGTCACAGCCTCAGACACAGCGTTCAGGGAGTTTCCGTGGTAGGAACTCCAATTTTAGGCGACAGCAGCAGAGAAAGACGCAGAGTGTGGCGGGATCTAGTGCTGCATCAGCCAGGCAGGGACAGTTACAGGCCGTTACTGAGGAGCAGGCACGTTCAGCGGCTACAGTGGTGAAAGGTATGGTCTCAGTCTTGGGCCGACCTTTCTATGTTTTATTCGATTCCGGCGCGACACACTCTTTCCTTGCTTCGAGGTTGCTTGTTTCTTTAGATAGAGTTGCAGAGACGCTATCATCTCCATATCACATCCGAGGGCCAGGTGGCCAGTTATTTGTCATATCTCTGATAGTCAGGCACTTGCCCATACTGATTGGCGGTCATGAGATGATCGCAGACTGTCTACTCCTACAGCTTGATGAGTTCGACTTGATTCTAGGCATGGATTGGCTATCCGCTCCATGCACTTGTTGATTGCTTTAGGAAGACGGTTGTCTTCAGGATTCCAGATCTACCCGAGTTCACTTTTGAGGGTACTACACATGACTCCACCATGGAGTACATTTCAGTATTGCGAGCCCAACGACTTGTCGATCAGGGTTGTGATTCATACCTTGCATTTGTTCGGGAGGTATCTAATCAGGAGCCGATGATACAGGACATCCGAGTAGTATCAGAATATCCAGATGTCTTTCCTGATGAGCTACCAAGGCTACCTCCTGAGAGAGAGATCGAGTTTGAGATCACATTGCTGCCAGATACACAGCCGATCTCTATGGCACCTTATCGCATGGCACCAGCCGAGTTGAGGGAGCTGAAGGTGCAGTTGCAGGAGTTGCTAGATTTGGGATTCGTGAGACCGAGCACTTCACCTTGGGGTGCTCCGGTTCTATTTGTCAAGAAGGATGGATCCATGAGGTTATGTATTGACTACAGGCAGCTGAACAAGAGAACGGTGAAGAACCGTTATCCTTTGCCACGCATCGATGATTTGTTTGACCAGCTCCAGGGATCTTCGGTTTTCTCGAAGATCGATCTTCGCTCAGGCTACCATCAGCTGAGGATTCGCGAGTCGGACATTCTGAAGACAGCCTTTAGGACTCGCTATGGACACTACGAGTTTGTGGTGATGCCGTTTGGGCTCACCAATGCCCCTGCGGCTTTCATGGATATGATGAACCGTATCTTCCGTCCATACTTGGACAAGTTTGTAGTAGTGTTCATCGATGATGTGCTCATCTATTCACGGAATGAATGGGATCATGCGAATGATCTACGGATTGTCCTGGATACATTGCAGGAGCACAAGCTATATGCCAAGTTGAGCAAGTGTGAGTTCTAGTTATCCCAGGTCTCATTTCTCGGGCATATCATCTCTGGAGCAGGCATTGCAGTTGATCCTGCGAAGATAGATGCAGTTATGTCTTGGGAACAACCCAAGACTGTCACGCAGATTCGAAGCTTCCTTGGGCTAGCAGGTTATTACAGACGTTTCGTCAGCGGATTTTCACGTATTGTTCGCCCTCTTACACGATTGACGCAGAAGGGAGTTCCATTCATATGGGACGATTCATGTGAGCAGGCCTTCCAGACATTGAAGGAGAGGTTGACTACAGCGCCTATTCTCGCTCTTCCTTCAGGCACTCAGGACTATGCAGTCTACACGGATGCATCTGGAGAAGGTCTAGGAGTAGTGTTGATGCAGAGAGGACAGGTGATTGCTTACGCATCACGACAGTTGAGACCGCACGAGCGGAACTACCCCACACATGACTTGGAGTTGGCGGCAGTTGTCTTCGCCTTGAAGATCTAGCGCCACTATCTATATGGGGTGAACTTCGAGATTTTCACAGATCACAAGAGCCTAAAGTACATCTTTGATCAGAAGGAGTTGAACATGAGACAGCGCAGATGGCTCGAGCTGCTGAAGGATTATGATTGCACGATTTCTTACCATCCCGGTAAGGGAAACGTGGTGGCTGATGCACTTAGCAGGAGAGCGCATGCTGATGGTACTGCGAACTGGCTATATACATGGGATACGCTTGCCGCTCTGACCGATTGGCATCCTCAGGAGAGCGCATCCATTTCTACCGCCATGCCTCCACGATACAGCAGTCTTTGGGATCGTATTGTAGATGGACAGAAGACAGATCCTTGGATCCGAGATAGATACATGCGCGCCATCAAGGATGAATTTGATGATTTTGTCGTGACAGAGTCTATTTTATGGAAGGCAGGACAGGTCGTTGTACCCAATGACGAGCAGCTTCGCAGAGACATTTTGGACGAGGCACACAGTTCACGGTTATCTATCCATCCAGGTAGCACGAAGATGTACCGTGATTTGCGTCGACATTTCTGGTGGGTTGGAATGAAACGCGATGTGGCGCTACATGTTAGCAGATGCATGACCTGTCAGATGGTCAAGGCTGAGCACAGGAGACCGCCAGGATTACTGCAGTCTCTCCCCATTCCCGAGTGGAAGTGGGAGAGCATTTCTATGGATTTTGTCACGGGATTGCCAAAGACACCAGGTGGCCATGATTCCATATGGGTCGTTGTTGATAGGTTGACCAAGTCAGCCCATTTCATACCTGTCAACACGACTTACACTCCATCCAGGTTGGCCAAGCTTTATGTGCAGAACATTATCAGGCTGCATGGTATACCACGAGAGGTGGTGTCTGACAGAGATTCGAGATTTACATCTCATTATTGGCATCAGTTCATGTCAGCATTACAGACAGAGCTGAAGATGAGTTCTGCATATCATCCACAGACTGACGGTCAGAGTGAGCGCACCATTCAGACATTAGAGGATTTGCTTCGCGCTTGCACTTTGGAGTGGAAAGGGTCCTGGAAGGACCATTTACCTTTGGTGGAATTCACGTACAACAACAGCTATCACTCCAGTATTGGCATGGCACCATTCGAGGCCCTATACGGGCGGAGATGCCTCACACCTCTCAGTTGGCGTGAGGTAGGTGATCATGCTCTCTATTCCGTAGATCTCCTGGAGGAGACTGCGAGAGCTGTTGATCTTGTAAGACGGAGGCTTCTGACGGCACAGAATCGCCAGAAGAGTTATGCAGACCGTCGGAGGAGAGACTTAGAGTTTCAGGTAATCTAATTATTTTCTCCTCATCCACTCAATTATGATATATATGTGTTCAACTTAATCTCATACTAATGACATTCCTATCAATTATAGGTTGGAGATTGGGTATTTTTGCGAGTATCTCCCATGAAGGGAGTACAGAGATTCGGTGTTCGGGGCAAGTTGGCGCCGCGATATGTTGGACCTTTTGAGATTCTGACTAGAGTGGGGAAAGTGGCATACCGAGTAGCCCTTCCTCCACATCTTTCAGCTATTCATGATGTTTTCCACATATCCAATCTGAGGAAATATGTCCACGACCCTCGGCACATCATCAGTTATGAGAATCTTGACGTAGAGCCAGATCTGACTTATGAAGAGAAGCCAGTCCAGATACTTGACCGCGCTGAGAAGAAGCTTCGCAACAAGGAGATTTCATTGGTCAAGGTTTTGTGGCACCGACACGGCGTCAAGGAAGCAACATGGGAGACTGAAGCCGACATGCGGGCACGATACCCGCAGCTATTCTGATGTAATCATCAAAACAAGCTTTTGTAATTAGATACATTATAAATATGGCTTGTTTTCTCTTTGAGGTTTTTATGGGTTCAAAACCCTTTGAGGTTTTTATAACCATATTAAATCCAAACAAGATACCTATTAACCTTGACTCGAGTCTCGAGGACGAGACTCCCTTTGAGGTTTTTATATTTGTAACATCCATATTCTAACAAACCCGAACTCGTCCGATTTTGGGTCTAATGAACCCAAAAATGTTGTCGGTCAATGCTAAACAACCTAAAACGACCAATTGATTATGAATCAAAAGTCGTTCGGGCGAAATCAACCGAAAATCGGTCACACCGTAACGCGCGCCGTGAAAAGCCGCGACGCAAATTCGGAAACCGTGAAACGAACCGAGACCGTCATTAGATCCGATTTGACGATACAAAACCAACGGAATCGAACGTTCGTCAATCGGAGGCCGTTTGATATTTTAAAACCGTAAAATTTAACCTCAAACCAAAATCGTATCACGAAAATTTCGGGCATCCAAACCTGATCAAAAGTATATCAACATTGTACTCAAATCGATCGTCGTCTCGATACGACCAATTCAAGATATTGTGCGTCGAAATCCGAGGTCCGATGCGCGTTTACGGTCAATTTTTAGTATCACAAATAATGAGAGTTTTGGTTTAAAAAATATATATATATATATATTTAAGCAGACTGCTGCTGGAAATTCCAGCAACTCCACTTGTCTTTTCCATCTCTTTCCACATGGTCTATGGCTAATTACACTTGTCCAATAACAAGGACTATCCCTTGTCATATATAAACCACAACCCTCTCCTAATTCCCCTCCCAAATTCCTACGGCAGTTCCTTCTCTTCAAAAAAAAATTTCTCCCTAAAACCCCATGTTTCCAAAGTTCCAGCCGTAGAACCCATCCAGCACATTTTTGTTCTGAAGATAAGGTTGCAGCAACTACAACTACATCTCTCTCGGCTGGAATTCTTCACACCCCAAGCCTTGTTGCAGTCCTGCTCATCATGCTGGAGACCTTGTTGTTGTAGCAATTATTGTCCAAACCCCCTGGAGGTTCCTGCTACAGCCAAAACTGCACCTGGAATTGCAGTTTCATGCATGTGCTAATCTCCCAAATAGGATCCAAGATGTACATTTCCAATCTCCAATCTATTGCTGTCATGCATGTACATTTATCCATATTTTTTCTACTATCTACAACCTTACACAACTATAAAACCACTCTTGTTGTCTCTTTGATTAAAGGTTATTATCTAGATGTAAATCTTTAGAACTCCTGTTTTCAAATCACGACATCAACCTATCTACATCCATACTTGATCCAACTCCAATCTTTTCATAATTTGGACTATGTTATTTTCTGTTGTAACTGTTGAATACAATATCAATTGGGCAGAAACTGGAAATACTTATGGGAGAAATCTAGATTTCTTATAAGATAACTAATTCATTATAGATATTGTATCTTGATAGATTCCTGTTGGCTATCATTTTAGATAATTCACCTTGTTTCCTTATTATTTCACTTTGACTTCCCTATTGATATTATAGTTGTATCTAATAGATACATCTGCAAATCTTTTAATATGTTTATATAAAATTTCTTACTTGATAAATAGATCATCAGTTGTTGTTTAGCCATTAGTGGAGAATGAAATGTTAAAATGGCTTCAAACATAATGGAACCTAGTTGTCTGCAAAATGCTTGTTTTGAATTATATCATTATGTAAATTCCGCATATAGATTTTTCATTAAATGTAAAATGTGTAATTGCGTAGGTCCCGATTTAAATCTGGTCTTAATTCTTGTTCACTAATAAATAATATTCCATTACTTTGTAAATATGATAAAAAGAACGATCATGAAAATGTAATACCATTCAATGGTACGAGTGAAATGGAACGAGAGTAACCTGTTTTATATACATGCATGTAAACTGATTCATATGTATTTCCAGAATAAATTCTAATTTAATGAGACTTTTTTATGATTAATAAATTTAACTATTATGTGTTATCTACTTAAATAAAAGCCTGTTTTTTTTATATATCTACAACTGGTCGATTCCTGTCATGTACTTTATAGTAAAAAAAATGGTTGGACATATAAATAGATGTATATGTTGTTACATATTAACTTGACTTGGAAGTCAAATCATATTACTAAGATTTAAGGGTACGTTAGAAAAAAAAATTAATTTATACAATTACCAATTAGATATGGACTTAGTAGAAAGAGACCGCTAATGCGCTAGAATCTACTTTTGGCGATAAATACATTCGAAATAGATATTTTAGATGTGCTTATGTTAGTAATAACCATATTGACTATGTATAATACATAAATCATTACTAATAGATCCATTTATGTTTGCAAGTATAACCGCACCAACATCTACATACCTTCTGAGAATAGTTGTGATCAAGCAGTTAGCTATGACTCATTATTTTGGATCATTATTTAATAAGATATTCAATTTAAAAGGCTTAAATCCGTAAAGATAACCACATAAAAATAGAAAAAGAGTTGTGGAATAAGTTCGACAAAAATCAGGATTTGATAAAGTTAACCACCCAAGTTATTATACAAGGAGGTTGCAATCAAGTAGGTAGTAGTTAATCAAATACGATAATTATGAGTGCCGATCATGGTGACTTTAACCATGATCGTGCGAGGGCGCGGTGACCCTCAACTGGGCGGGAGAATAGGAAGCTCAGTTATGGCAGCGGCCGCCAAGTGCGCGGGTCTAGGATCCCAGTCTTTTACACGGTTTTACGCGAGCTCGCAGTGTTTTTACGTCCTCGTTGGGATCCAGACTTTAGACCAGTTCCGCTGACCATGTCTTTTAGGATACCCAGGCGGGGGATCCTTGGTTTTCAGTTTTACGTACGAGCTCATTCGCCCGTACTAGTCGGGCAGTTTTCTAGAGCGACTTTTCTAGGGAGTCTCTCTCACCCATCTCAGTGGCGTAGTTGGGGAGTAGACCTATCCCTCTATTGGACCGCGCTTCCAATTAGAGGGCGAGACGGAAGAGCCATTTGCAGGCTTCTTCACCGCTTGAGTTTACTTCGCCAAACAGACTTGGCGATTCTATATCTAGATCATCCATATCTACATCTACAACATCTGGAGCTATATCTGAAACATTGAAGTTAAGAATTGGAGAAGTTATGATCAAAAGACCGTTCTCTCTACCCAAGAATGTAAATAAATTAATAGATCTCTAAAATCTCAACTTTTCCATTTTTCACTCACCAACATGATCTCTGAAGAAATAGATATATGCATTCACACTCATACACTCATGATTACGCAACTGCTATATAGATATGTTACATATGGGAAATGCCGGGTTCTGGGGAAATCATTAGAAATGCATTGTAAACAAACCCCTTTCTACTTACGCAAGTAGATGTAGATTTTACTGGTACCACCTTTCTACTTGCCTGCTTTTGCACATATTAAATGTTTAGTTAAATGTTTATTTAAGTTTTTGGAGGTACTAGCAATGGCTGACGCCTCTTCTTTCCTATTGTGTGTGTGGCAGGCAAACAGCATGCAGTTCAGTAGCCGCTCAGTATATACATGCTTCCTGGAGACAGAGTTTATACCTGACGGTATGGATTTTTTTTGTGTCAGTTTTTTGTTCAGATGATGATGTAAATGCTATCTCTTTTGTATCACACTTTGGGATATATGTTGTAATATGGAAGATGCTTGTGCAAGTTGTACATGAATATGAATGTTAATGAAAAGGAACTTTGGTGCCATTTGTTTCTCTGATCTTGTGGTTATGTTGTGAATGTGAATGTCATGTGGATAATTAGCCGCGCGAAAAATTTTCCCTGATTTGCGGTAACTTCATGTGATCTCATGTGAATAATAGTGCAATTGTGTGATTAACGAGTACCCGGATCCTGAGGGGTTCACAGCATGTTTCAGATGAAAGGATCATCAGCTTCGCTTTGATGCTCAAGTAACTGGATGAGATTATGAAGGAGGGTCACAAGTGGGACTCATTGGGGTAAGCAACGAGGTAAGAGTTTGTTGTCTCCTTGGCTTACGATATACTGAAAATACGACCAATAAAATAAGAGACATACATTGCCTTCAGCTACATGCTACTTTGGAAGGCCAAGGTTAGTGTTGCAAAAGTCGGTATTCAGAATTCAGTCGAAAGGGTCGCTGAATAAAGAATAAGTGGTATTCGGGTGACTAATCGGAAATATTTGGTTAGGTATTTACATTTTTTATTATTTAATGAAGAAAAGTATGTTTAATACATGCAATCTTATGCATTTGTACATATATTATCTTTGCCTAACAAGATAAAAGTAACAATTGAATTGCAATCATACCTTACACATCTAACTTTACTTTGCATTAAAGAAAAGTATGGAAAAAAACTCAAAAGTTATAATAATAAATATTATTTTTCATAGTCAATCGATTATTTAACTCGAGCTATTCTATTCGGTAACCCCACTGAATAGAGTAGGCGGTAGACTAATCAGTCCAGTCAGGTGACTACTGAAACAGTGGTCAAATTACTGTTAAAAATGAAGTTGAATGCATGGTTGGTATGGAAGTTACATCCGATTACCATGCTGTTCAAAAGCGAGTGGGGGACATACCTCAACAGTGGGTGTGTGGTGTATAAGCTGGGGGAGGAAAATGTAGAGCACATGTTCTCCGCCTGCCTGTTGGTGTCTACTATTTAAAAAGCACCGCAAGCATGGATAAACGAGAGTGATTGGGGGGTTTATGGACAAGCTTCAGAGCTAGTACGACAGGCAAGTGGATCAGATTTATAGAAGGTATAAGGATAAAAATTGGCTGCTTGCGGTTCTTTGGACCATTTGGAAAAAGAGAAATGGGGTGGCCTTCAAGGATGGGAGGTATTACATTGATAATGTAGTGCACAATGTGAAGGCATTATGTGCATCATGGTTGCATTTAGGAATTCGAGGGGTCGTAGAGGCTCAGTAAAGGCATGTAAAAGGTTATGTACTTTTGTATGCTTGCATTTGAATAAATTGTGCATGGCATCCCATGCTGGATGGCTATCCTTTGGCTTAAAAAATCAATGACAGACCGATCCTACTCCCCAGTCTACTATAGATCACTTTTTTGTTTCCAAAATATGGTACTTTTTACGACAGTGCCATTTCTGACTTAAAACTATAGTATAAAAAGATAAATGTGGCAAATAAATCTACACTTTCTGTTAAGATGGCATGCATCTAATAGTTTTTGTAGAGATATTTCTACTATTTATGTACTTATGTGTCATGCTTATTTTCGTTGTTCCATCTTATGTAATTTACCCATAGGCTTCCTCTATATAAGAGAGCCTAGGGTCTCCTGGAATAAAGTAGTCCTCTCTTTCATTTCTTCCAACATGGTATCAGAGCCTCCACCTAAACCCTAGCCTAAACACTAAGCCGCCCCTTTTCTCCAACTCGACGCCGCCTCTTCTCTTCATGGGTATGAGTGCATAAGTCTACATATGCACTCATATCCCCACATGTTTATGTAGACGATTCCTCATTGGTCTACAAACCCTAGTTCTTCGTCTCCGGCAACTATGTCAGAAAACAAGGTTGATATGCCCTCCATTGACGCCTTCAAAGGTCCAGCGCCAATAGTCAAGATGGATGGGACGAATTACGAGCTCCGGGCGATGCAGTTCATGAGCCTCATGAAGTCCAATGGTAAGAAGCACATTCTTACCGAAGATGAGCCGGCGGAGAAGACGGGAATTTACGCCTCATGGGAGGCTAATGATTCGTATGTCAAGGTATGGCTTTCTGGCACTCTACCAATGGAGATTGCCAATGATGTCTTGCATCAGCCCACGGCTAAGGCCATGTGGGATATTCTTGTTGCGACGTACTCGCAGATGAGGAACGAGACCAAGATCCTCCAACTTCAGCATGACATCTTTACGGTCAAGCAGAATGGCCGACCGCTGCATTCGTTGTATACATCCCTACGGGGGATGTTTGAGAAGCTGTACAGTATCATTCCACTGACGGCGACCCCTGAGCAGCAGAAGACGTTCCGGAATTCTACAATGGTGGGGGTCTTACTAGCAGCACTAGACTTGGAGTATGATGCGGCTCGCTCATAGATACTGGCAGATGCTACTATTCCTCCAGTGGAGGAAGTGTATCAATGACTCAGCCGAATTTCGGTTTCTTCTCCAGTGTCTACGCCACCTCCTTCAGCGATGGTTGCTTCCCGAGGCAGAGGTGTCCCCTCCTCTTTTCGCGGTCGTGGATCTCGTGGTCGAGGTGGCCGCTTCCGTCAGCCATGCACCTTCTATCATCGCCCAGGTCATGCGGAAGATACATGCTATTCTAAGCATGGTTTTCCTGCATTTGCCCGTGTAGCCGAGCATGCTGTGTCCACATCGCCATCTACTTCAGACCAGCGGTTTGAGGATCTTGTCGCCAGACTGATTGCCAATGATGCCTCCTGCCACTACTGATTCACCAGGAGGACACTCCGACATCGCAGCTTCAGCCTCTGCCACCACCTCATCCACGGCAAGCACATCAGGTAGCATATATGCATTTACATCATGTCACAATTCTGATGTTTCGGAATGGATCATGGACTCCGATGCGACACATCATCTCTGTCGGGACAGAGATAACTTTGCATCCTACAGGGAGGTTTCCCCAGGGAGATCGGTCGTAATAGCATATGGGACTCATTCCCCCATCATTGGACAGGGGGAGATCAGTTTGACATCCTCCATTCGCCTGTTGAATGTTTTGCATGCTCCAGATTTCTCGATGAACTTACTCTCTATTAAATAGCTTACAAAGGATTTGCATTGTCGAGCTATATTTGACCCATCATCTCTTTTTTTTAGGACATTCTAATGGGCAGGGTGATTGGTTGTGGCTGTAAGCATGATAGTCTTTATCGGTTGGTTCGCACCTCCTATGCTGGTGTCTCATCTCAGTCCAGTGGATCTGGTTCTTCCTTTACCTGGCATCTGCATTTTGGTCATCTTCCTCTTCAGAAGTTGCGTCATATCTTACCCCAGATTTCACCGAAGTCTTCATTCCAGTGTGAAGCATGTCAGTTGGGAAAGCATCACAGGTCTACTTTCCCTCGTTAGGGGGCTAGGAGCAGTCTCCCCTTTTGAGTTATTGCATGTTGACATTTGGGGTCCGAGTCATGTACCTGATCACCAAGGACACAGATTTTACCTAGTGGTCATTGATGATTTCTCTAGATTGTCATGGGTGCTTTTATTGAAAAATAAATCTGAAGCGGGAGATGTAATAAAAAATCTTATCAATGAAATTCGGAATGTTTTTTCTTCTAATGTGAAGATTGTGCGCACAGATAATGTATTAGAACTTTGCACTCGTGCTCTGTCCCATTTCTTCTTGTCTTGTGGCATTATTCATCAAACAACTTGTGCCTACACGTCTCAACAGAACGGTGTTGCAGAGAGAAAACATCGTCATCTCCTTGATGTGGCTCGGACTTTACTCATTCATAGTTGTGCTCCTCTGTCTTTTTGGGGTGATGTTGTTCTTATGGCAGGTTAACTGATCCAAGGTTGAAGAAAGCGGTAGTCGATACTCGGTCGGCAGGATCACTGACTAAGGATTAATCGGTAGTCGGGAGACTAATCGCATTGGCCATTAGTCGGTTTTGAGGTTTTTTTAATTATTTTAAATATATAAATCAATTTTTATACGCATATTCTTATATATTTACATTGATTTGTATATTTTCTATACTATCATAATGAAATAAAAGAAGTAATTGTCTTTAAATATAACATTAAGCATATTAGAATAAGTTTGCTTTTAAAAAAATCGAATACAACGACAACAACAACAAAGCCTTTTCCCGCAATTAAGTAGGGTCGGCTACATGGATTCTTCGCCTCCATTCAGATCTATCTTGGGTCAATTCCGAGCTTATATCCACAAAACAAAGATCCCTTCGTATGGTCTCTTTCCAACACATCTTGGGTCATCCCCACCCTCTCTTAGCCGGCTCAACATCCCAACACGCGCATCTCCTAACCGGTGCATTAGCTGATCTTCTTTGCAAATGACCAAACCATCTTAAGCGGTTTTCTCTCATCTTATCCTCGATCGGAGCAACACCAACTTTCTTTCTGATTGCATCATTCTGAATCCGATCTTTACGTGTGTGTCCACACATCCACCTTAGCATTTTCATTTCTGCTACAGCCATTGTCTGCACATGTCTATGGTTCACAGGCCAACATTCAGATCCATAGAGCATAGCAGGTCTCACGGCTGCTTTGTAAAACTTTCCTTTAATTTTTAAAGGAATTTTCTTATCACAGAGAACAACAGAGGCTCCTCTCCACTTTAGCCAGCCTGCATTTATTCTATTAGTAACATCTCCATCAATTTCCCCATCATGTTACAAAATAGATCCCAGATATCTAAAAGAATCTCTCTTCTGAATATTATCATCACCAATCTTCACCTAAATTCCTTCACCATTGCTTCCATCAAAGGTGCACTCCATATATTCTGTCTTAGCCCTACTTATACGAAAACCTTTACTCTCCAACTCATGTCTCCAGACCTCGAGCTTCTCATTATTCCATCTCTAGTCTCGTCAATCAACACAATATCATCAGCAAATAACATACACCAGGGTAACTCATCCTGAATGTGACTTGTCAACTCGTCCATAATCAAAGTAAAAAGAAATGGACTCAAAGCTGAACCTTGATGTATACACAAGATAAAGCCCTATCGTACATGTCCCAGACGGTCTCCTTTTTTAAAAAAAAATCGAATAACTAAAAAAATTAAAAATCTCTATGTAAAAGTCGGCCTTGTAGTCGGCCGACTAGGCCGACTAGTCGGTCTGATTAGTCGGATTGACCGACTAATGGCCGACTAGGACTAGTCGAGTAGGCTACCCCACCGACTCGACTAGTCGGGCCGACTAATCGGCCTAGTCGGCTGACTTTTACAACAGTGATCTGATCAATCCTATGCCATCTTTTGTGTTGGGTGAGAAAGTTCCTCTTTCTGTTGTCTTTCCAGACAGGGAATTGTTCTCACTAACTCCTCGTGTTTTTGGTTCAGTTGCATTTGTCCATCACCTCACTCCAGGGATTGACAAGCTCTCACCTAGGGCTATCAAGTGTGTGTTTCTGGGGTACTCTCGTACTCAAAAGGGCTATCGATGCTATGATCCTGTGAATAACAGATATTATGTCAACGATGATGTCACCTTCTTTGAAAATGTCATATATTTCTCGCCTATAGGTGACAGGATGACTTCTTCCACTACTAATGATGACATTTATGTGCCACCCCCTTATGTATATCAGTCTGATCGCATACCTAATCCTGTTGTGCCACCACCGTCACCACCGCCACCACCACCACCACCTCCACCACCACCAATACCACCTCTACCGAAATTTTATACTCGTCAGAATCCTGCTCATGGAGGCCGTCATTCATCCACCACGCCCTAGGTATGTCCAGGTGATATTAGTAATGATGGGACTAACAATGTACAAGTGCAGGACAATGATGTACAGGTGGACACTGCTGATGATTTGGATGTACCTATTGCCTTGAGGAAATCCAAGTGGATGTGTACGTCTTATCCACTTGCTTCACAGGTTTCATTCCATTGCCTCACTGGTGATTTCCAGAGATTCGCTATTGCCCTATGGCCCCTATCTACCGTGGATATACCACGGAACTATCAGGATGCATTGAAAGACAGCAGCTGGCGATTAGCCATGGAAGAGGAAATGGCGGCATTGCGATCTCGTGGTACATGGAGCTTGGTTGATGCTCCCCCAGGAGCTTCTGTGGTCAGTTGTAAATGGGTTTTTACTGTCAAATATAATGCGAATGGCAGCCTTGATCGCTGCAAAGCAAGACCAGTGGTCGGTGGATTCACTCAGACCTATGGCGTAGATTATATGGACACTTTTTTTCCCGGTGGCCCGTCATTCGACTCTACGTGTTCTTCTGTCAGTCGCAGTGATACGTGATTGGCCCTTATTCCAGCTTGATGTTAAAAATGCTTTTTTATATGGAGATCTGCAGGAAGAAGTCTACATGCAGCAGCCTCCAGGGTTTGCTGCTGAGGGAGAGTGTCATATGGTGTGTAGACTTCACAAGGCTATATATGGTCTTAAACGAATTCCGCGGGCATGGTTTCAGAAGCTTTCAGATCTCATCCAGAAGCAAGGGTTCATAAGATCAAATGCTGACCACTCTTTGTTTGTCCAGAAGTCTCCCAGAGGTACTGTTGTTATTATGGTATATGCTGATGATATACTTGTTACGGGAGATGACATGCGGGGGATAAAGATGGTAAAAGCATTTTTAGGCCATCAGTTTGTGACGAAGGATCTTGGTACCCTACGATACTTTTTGGGATTGGAGTTTGCGAGGAATGCGCAGGGTCTTGTGATGAACCAAAGGAAATACATTATAGATATGCTTGTTGAGACAGGTATGATCGGGTGTCGACCCTCTACTACTCCCATGGATCCCAGTATAAAGCTATATGGAGATGATACAGAGGAAGTTGACAAAAGAAGATATAGAGAAATGGTGGGAAAACTTCTCTATATTACTATCACTAGACCTGACATTGCCTTTGCAGTTAGTCGGGTGAGTCAGTTCATGGAACAGCCCAGACAGATACACATGGATGTTGTATATATGATACTAAGATATCTAAAGTCATCTCCGGGTGCAGGATTGTTGTTCAGGAAAGAAACAAATGTTTCTATCTCTGCTTGTGATGATGCGGATTATGAAGGATGTCCTAAAGATCGAAAATCTACCTCAGGTTTTGCAGTGTTTGTTGGCAGTTCCTTAGTTTCTTAGAAAAGTAAGAAACAGACAGTGGTGGCTAGATCTAGTGATGAGTCTGAGTACAGAGCCATGGCACAGGCAAGTACAGAGATGATGTGGGTTCGAGCCGTATTAGCATATCTGCATATAAATGTACCATTACCCATGGAGTTACAATGTGATAATCAAGCAGCATTATTTATTGCTAATAATCCCGCATTTCATGAAAGGACGAAGCATATTGAGGTAGACTGCCACTATACCAGGGATATGATTCAGAAGGGGTTGATTTCTACTTCCCATGTTAGTTCAGGAGAGCAGACTGCAGATATTTTTTCTAAGCCATTGCTCAGAGGGTTGTTTCAGAAATGCTCTTCCAAGCTGAGCATGATTGACATCTATGCTCCATCTTGAGGGGGAGTGTAGAGATATTTCTAGTATTTATGTACTTATGTGTCATGCTTATTTTCGTTGTTCCATCTTATGTAATTTACCCATAAGCATAGACGGCCATATCGCGATATATCGGCGATATATCGGTATCGACAGGTCACCGATATATCGCCGATATGGTCGATATCGGGTATCGACAGACAAAACTGCACAATCTCGGTCCGATGTCGGCGATATGTCATCGATATATCGCCGATATATCGACGATATACCGATATCGATATGTCCTTCCATGACCATAAGCTTCCTCTATATAAGAGAGCCTAGGGTTCCCTGGAATAAAGTAGTCCTCTCTTTCATTCCTTCCAACAGTTCTTACTGGTGACAGATCTCAAGGAAATATATATATAATGACATTTTCGGAAAACATTAGAAGATGACTAAGTTTTGAGATAAGTATTGATTGATGGTTGCATTATCTCAAAAGTAGAATCGACATTTTGATTTTGACTTGTTCGTGTCAAGTAAAATGCATCCAGTGAAATACAATGTGCCCGAAGATTTATGGGATGGGTTTCAGGTACAAAGATACCCATATTCAGAAGTGTGTCGTGTCTCTAGCACCTCTGTATGTTGATAAAAACAATATCACAGTTGTGAATAGCAAGAAACATGCATCGGAATTTAAAAAATAAAGATATATGTACCATAGCAACTCCCGGACAGCAGACTCGGGAAGATCTAAAGTCACCCTTTTACAGGGAACACCAGAAGGATTTTCCTGTATAGAAAAGATACAAGACCACCCTCACTCTTAAAAAATATGAATATTATTAAGACGTCCAATGCAATAGGAACTCTATGTCGTATTAGATAGACTGGGAAATATATAGTAATCACGGTAAGACAATTTGGTCCTAGAGCATTCATGAGTTATATATTGGTGCGTGAAAACAAGGCTTAATTAATTTGTCCTTTTTATTGTTGTACCTTATAATCACGAAAGAAAAATTGACATTTATAATAAGCTGTATAATGCAAATGTACGATAGGTAAAAGTAATTTGAATGCTATCTACTAAATTTTAGTTTTACATTTTTATTTTTATTTTTTAACGGTGCCCACTTAAATGGTCTGGTGGTAGTACAGTGTGCCTACCACCCAAAAGATTAGGGTTCAAATCCCCCCTTGTAGGGATTACGTTAGGTAATCGACAACCATCGTAAAAAATAGTCGAAACTTTCAACATGGATTTGAGCAAGAATCCATGTCTCCGACCCTACTTATAGTGGAAGAAGGCTTTGCCAAAAAAGCTGAGTATGTGATTTAATTTATATCAAGTAAAAATAACTTTTAAAATCAGATTAAATTCAATAGCTTATTTATTTGATAGTATGGTGAAGTTTTGATCTTTTATATTTAATTTTTAATGAATTTATGAAGAAATAAACGTGTATTTATTGTAAATATAGTACTGATATTAAAATAAAACTTATATTTTCCCTAAACAGTGTTAGAAAATAGGAATGCGGAAGCGAAATGATAAACAGAGATAAAACATGAACTCAGATATTTTTACGTGGAACCCTACTCCCTAAGGAGCGGGACGAAACCACAGGAGGCTGATAGTCTATTACTTTTCTCACCAGATACAATATATGTATGGGTTTATATATAGCCTCCACAGAGTCTCCACATCTCCCAACGGGTAGATGTGGGACTAAAGACTTGGATGTGGCCATCTCCCCACATAAGTGATGCATATAAACAAATACTCCAACAATCCTCCTCAAGCTAGAGCATGCAATACTCAGCTTGGACAAACAGAAAGAAATATCAACTCACGCTACATAACACTACAAACAATATTAACTCAACGCACATAATTGTCGGTTGCTGGCAAGGACGTTGCTTTTCATGTCGTGCAAGTCGAGAGGACGAATAGGTTGGAGTATGAGTCAACCAAATCTCCTCGTCGAAGAGCATGTGCTATGTACTGTGTCTGTCAGAGTCACTGCAACTGAAGAATGAGCCTCAACACGGAGAACTCTGGCCCACCACAATATGTGAACAGTTGCTCCATCTCTTAAAAGGGCCGAACTGAAAAGTCGTAGAGTGCAATCCTCACAGAGTCCACGATTGCTAGAGAATGGAGTCTAAAGAAGTCTCCTCGTCGGAGAACTAGGTCTCTCCCATCTGGCTCAGAAAATAGTACTCTACTATGAAGTCCCTATGAAACCACATGAAAACCCTAGCCCACATGGCATAGGGAATGGAATCTCTACCGAGGAGTCCCTATGGAACACATGAAAACCCTAGCCGAAACATAAAAGATGGGGACCACTCAAAAAGATGGCAAACATGTGCACATCTGAAAAGACCGCATACATGTGTGTGTCTGAAACTGAGGACTCGGAAGACGATCGTCGAGTCTGAACAATTGTAGAGTCTGAAATCTGAATAGCCTAGAATCTGGAATTTGAAGAATCTGGAAAATCTAACATATGAATGGACCTGTGACTCTACACAATACTCCCCCTTTCTCCCATACTTGTTGAAAATCAATGGCATCGACAATGTTGGGATAAGACGAATGAAGATGGCAAGAAAACAAAAAAAGCATGCATCAAATGATTTTTTTATTCTCTCTCTCTCTTTGCAAATTGTGTACGTCTTTTCTTTTGAACGCCCCTTTTCTTCCCAATTTTTAACGGCCTTCTAAGAAAAAATCGGCTTTTTTTCATCTCTTTTTTTAATAACCGTCATTTTTCCTCACAAATAAGCCGTTGACATTTTTTTACGGCTTTTTCCTTTTTCCACGTATGATTTTTTTGTACGCAACTCTTTTTTACAAAAAAAAGAAAAATATGTTTTTCTCGCACAGCCCAAATGGGCTTCAAAATGGGCCCCTCTCTCTCTCCTTTTCAGAACATGACATGGCCTTTTTTATTTATTTTTAAATTCGAGCGCTCTTCCTCTCTTTCTTTTTTTTAAAATAAATCCCAATTGGGATTTTAAATAATCAAAGGGGGCCTTAGGGTTCCATCGTGGAACCTTCTCTACCACCACCGGCATCTGGAGCTAGCGGCTTGCATCGTCGAAGGGAGATGGAAGCCGCCTACGTGCGGCGAAGAAGCGGCGCGGTGGAGCTGTTGTGCCTTCATTTTCGCCATCTGGGGAGCCCTTCACCTGACTCGAGGAGCGGCACCCGTGCGATAGAGCCCACCGCCTGACGCAGCTGCCTGGGTGCCTCCGCCAGACGAATCATGCCGCCTGTGAGGCTCCGCACGATGCTGCGGCGAGGACTGGAGTACGCAAGGCACCGCCATCGCCTGGAGGGCTTGGAGTCCTGCCGCCTTGAAGAAGGAGAGCCTGGAGTCGTGCGAAGGAGTGCCGCTCGAAGGGCTGGAGGGCTCTGCGCCTGGATGTGTGCCGCCTACAGTAGGGAGTGAGGAGCGGTGTCGCCTGAGCCGCTTTAAAGAGGAGCAGCCGCTCGGGAAGCGGCTGGAGTTTGCTTCTGGTGTTGCTGATGGACAGTAGGAGCCACAAATATGGATCGTGGACCACAGATATTGCTGGAAATGGAGGCGGAGCCCTGGATTACGGCTCACGGCTGAAGTGTGAGGAGGTGCTCTTTCACTTACCTGAAGGTGCGGCTGCCTGAGCCGCAAGGGGGATGAAGGGGCGACGCTAGTAGATATGGGACTCACGACTAGTATGTTTCAGGAAACCCTAGATGTATGTGCCCGAGAAAGGATTGCCTGATCAGAATGACGGCAAAAAATCTCCAAAAATCAAACCTTGAATTCGATAATCTCAAATCTCGAATAAAAATAAAATATTCCTCGAGAATCGAAAGCGCTCTGATACCATGTTAGAAATAGGTATGCGGAAGCAAAATGATAAACCATGGACGGTCGTATCGCGATATATCGGCGATATATCGGTATCGACAGGTCACCGATATATCGCCAATATGGTCGATATCGGGTATCGACAGGCAAAAATGCACAATCTCGGTCTGATGTCGACGATATGGCGTCGATATATCGTTGATATATCGGCGATATATCGGTATCGACATGGTACCGATATCGATATGTCCTTCCATGTGATAAACAGAGCATGAACTAGAAATATAAAATATGAACTTAGAGATTTTTACGTGGAACCCTACTCCCTAAGGTGCAGGATGAAACCATAGGAGAACGCCTCAAATGGCTGATAGTCTATTGCTTTTCTCATTGGATACTGTTGGTGGAAATGAAGAACTTGTTTATTCCAGGGAACCCTAGGCTCTCTTATATAGAGGAAGCCTATGGGTAAATTACATAAAGTGGAACAATAAAAATAAACATAACACACGAGTACATAAATACTAGAAATATCTCTACACTCACCCTCAAGATGGAGCGTAGATGTCAATCATGCTCAGCTTGGAAGAGCATTTATGAAACGGCCCTCTGAGTAGCGGCTTAGTAAAGATATCTGCAGTCTGCTCTCCTGAACTAACATGGGAAGTAGAGATCAAACCCTTCTGAATCGCATCCCTGGTATAATGGCAGTCTACCTCAATGTGCTTCGTCCTTTCATGAAATGCAGGATTATTAGCGATAAATAATGTTGCTCGATTGTCACACTGTAACTGCATGAGTAATGGTACATCTATATGCAGATCTGTTAATACGGCTCGAACCCACATCATCTCCGTGCTTGCCTGTGCCATAGCCTTATACTCAGATTCAGTACTAGATCTAGCCACCACTGTATGTTTCTTGCTTTTCCAAGAAACTAAGGAACTGCCAACAAACACTGCAAAACCTGAGGTAGATTTCCGATCTCTAGGGCATCATGCATAATCTGCATCAGCACATGTAGAGATAGAGAGATTTGTTTCTTTCCTGAACAACAATCTTGCACCTGGAGACGACTTTAGATATATTAGTATCATAAATACAACATCCATGTGTACATGTCTGGGATGTTCCATAAACTGACTCAGCCGACTAACTGCAAAAGCAATGTCAGGTCTAGTGATAGTAATATAGAGAAGCTTTCCCACCATTTCTCTATATCTTCTCTTGTCAACTTCCTATGTATCATCTCCATATAACTTCATACTAGGATCCATAGGAGTACTGGAGGGGCGACATCCGATCATACACGTCTCAACAAGCATATCTGTAATATATTTCCTCTAAGTCATCACAAGACCCTGCGCATTCCGCGCGAAATCCAATCCCATAAAGTATCGTAGAGTACCAAGATCCTTAGTCAAAAAATGATGGCCTAAAAATTCTTTTGCCACATTTATCCCATGCATGTCATCTCTCGTAACAAGTATATCATTAACATATACCATAATAACAACAGTACCTCTGGGAGTCTTCTGGACAAACAAGGAGTGGTCAGTATTTGATCTTATGAACCCTTGCTTCTGTTTAAGACCATAGATGGCCTTGTGAAGTCTACACACCATCTCACACTCCCCCTCAGCAGCAAACCCCGGAGGCTGCTGCATGTAGACTTCTTCCTGCAGATCCCCATATAAAAAGGCATTTTTAACATCAAGTTGGAACAAAGGCCAATCACGTACCACAACACGTAGAGTGGAATGACGTGTCACTGAAGAAAAGGTGTCCATATAATCTACACCATAGGTCTGAGTGAACCCACGTGCCACTAGGCGTGCTTTGTAGCGATCAAGGCTGCCATCCGTAGTATATTTGACAGTAAAGACACATTTACAACTTACAACAGAAGCTCCTGGGGGAGCAGCAACCAAGGTCCATGTCCACGAGACCGCAGAGCAGCCATTTCCTCTTCCATGGCTAATCGCCAGCTGCTGTCTTTCAAGCATCCTGATAATTCCGTGGTATCTCCACGGTAGATAAGGCAATAGCAAATCGCTGGAAATCACCGGTGAGGCGATGGAATGAAACCTGCGAAGCAAGTGGATAGGACGCACATGTCCGCTTGGACTTCCTCAAGGCAATAGGTACATCCAAATCATCAGCAGTGTCCATATGTATGCCATTGTCCTGCACTTTGTGCATTGTCAGTCCCATCGTTAGTAATATCACCTGGACATACCTGGGGCATGTTGGGTGAAGGACAACCTCCATGAGCAGGAATAGAACGACGGGTATAAAATTTCAGTAAAGGTGGGACTGGTGGTTGTGGAGGTGGTGGTGGTGGTGGTGGTGACGCTGCTGGCACAGCAGGAGGAGGTATGTTATCAGACTGACGCAGAGGAGGAGGTGGCACATAAATTTCATCATCAGTAGTGGAAGGAGTCAACCTGTCACATGTAGAAGAAAAATACATAACAGTCTCGAAGAAGGTGACATCGACACTGACATAATATCTTTTGTTCACAGGATCATAGCATCAGTAACCCTTTTGAGTATGAGAGTACCCAAGAAACACACACTTGACTGCCCTAGGTGAGAGCTTATCAATCCTCGGAGTGAGTTGATGGAAGCAACTGACCCAAAAACACGAGGAGGTAGTGAGAGCAATTCCTTGTCAGGAAAGACAACAGAAAGAGGAACTTTCTCACCCAACACAGACTAGATAACATGCCATAAGAACAGCATCACCCCAGAAAGATAGAGGAGCAGAACTATGAATGAGTAAAGTCCGAGTTAAATCAAGAAGATGACGATGTTTTCTTTCTACAACATCGTTCTGTTGAGATGTGTATGCACAAGTTGTTTGATGAATAATGCCATGAGACAAGAAGAGATGAGAAAGAGCCCGAGTGCAAAATTCTAAGGTATTATCTGTGCGCACAATCTTCACATTAGAAGAAAAACATTCTGAACTTCATTGATAAGATTTTTTATTACATCTCCCGCTTCAGATTTATTTTTCAATAAAAGGACCCAAGACAACCTAGAGAAATCATCAACGACCACTACATAAAACATGTGTCCCTGGTGGTCAGGAACACGACTCGGACCCCAAATGTCAACATGCAGCAACTCAAAAGGGGAGTGACTGCTCCGGGACTCACGACTATGGAAAGTAGATCTGTGATGCTTTCTCAACTAGCACGCTCCACACTGAAAAGAAGACTTTGGCGAGATCTGGGACAAGATATGCCACAGCTTCTGAAGAGGGAGATGACCAAAACGCAGATGCCAAGTAAAGGGAGAAGCAGATCCACTGGACTGAGAAGAGACACCAGCATAGGAGGTGCGAACCCACCGATATAGGCCTTCCTGCTCACAACCACAGGCAATCACCATGCTCGTTAGAATGTCCTGAAAAATAAGAGATGATGGGTCAAAGATAGCCCGACAATGCAAATCCTTTGTAAGTTGACTAATGGAAAGTAAGTTCATCGAGAAATCTGGAGCATGCAAAACATTCAAGAGTCGTATGGAGGGTGTCAAACTAATCTCCCCATGTCCGATGATGGGGGAATGAGTCTCATCTGCTATCACTATCGATCTCCCTGGTGGAATCTCCCTGTAGGATGTAAACTTATCTCTGTCTCGACAGAGATGATGTGTCGCACCCGAGTCCATGATCCAATCCGAAACATCAGAACTGTGACAGGACGTAAAGGCGTAAATGGTACCTAATGTGCTAGTTTTGGCTGACGTGCTGGCAGAGGCTGAAGTTGCTATGTCAGAGTGACCTCCTGGCGAGTCAGTAGAGGCAGGAGGCATGATATCTCGTAGCCTGGCGACAAGATCCTCAGACCGATGATTTGAAGTGGATGTCGGTGTAAGCACAACGTGTTCGGCTACACGGGCGGATGCAGGAAAACCATGCTTAAAATAGCATGTATCCTTTGCATCACTCGGACGATGACAGAAGGTGCATGGCTGACGGAATCGGCCACCTCGACCACGAGGTCCACAGCTACGAAAAGAGGAAGATGCACCTCTGCCTCTGGAAGCTGCCATCGCTGAAGGAGGTGGCGTAGTGGATGTAGAAGGAACCGTGATTCAGCTGAGCCATCGGTACACTTCCTCTACTGGAGGAATAGTAGCACCCGTCAGTATCTGCGAGCGAGCCGCATCATACTCCGGGTCTAGCGCTGCTAGTAAGACCCCCACCATTGTAGCATTCTGGAACATCTTCTGCTGCTCAGGGGTCGCCGTCAGGGGAATAATACTGTAAAGCTTCTCAAACATCCCTCGTAGGGATGTATACAACGAATGCAACGGTCGTCCATTCTGCTTGACCGTAAATATATCATGTTGAAGCTGGAGGATCTTGGTCTCGTTTCTCATCTGCGAGTACGTCGTGGCAAGAATATCCCACGTGGCCTTAGTCGTGGGCTGATGGAGGACATCATTGGCAATCTCCATCGTTAGAGTGCCAGAAAGCCAGACCTTGGCATACGATCATCAGCCTCCCATGAGGCGCAATCCCCGTCTTCGTTATCGGCTCATCTTCAGTAAGGATGTGCTTCTTACCGTTGGACTTCATAAGACTCATGAACTGCATCGCCCAGAGCTCGTAATTCGTCCCATCCATCTTGACTATCGACGTTGGACGTTTGAAGGCGCCAATGGAGGACATATCAACTTTGTTTTCAGACATTGTTGCTGGAGACGAAGAACTAGGGTTTGTAGACCAATGAAGAACTGTCTACATAAACATGTAGGAAGTTGAGTGCATATGTAGACTTATACACTCAAACCCTTGAAGAGAAGGAGACGGAGTCGGCGCCGAGTTGGAGGGGGGCGGTTATATGATGTCGGTGCCGAGAGGGGTGGGGTTCAGCGGGATGAAGGGTGACGGAGAGGAGGTGGCGGCGGGATGAGGTGCCACGCACGAAGGTGGGGGGCGGGGAGCGGTGGGGGAGAACGGCGGCTGGAGGAGGTGCGGCGGGGAGAGGAGGGCAGCAAGGAGAGGAGGGGCGGCGCCGAAGAAGAGGGGCGGCTAGGGTTTAGGAGGCTCTGATACCATGTTGGTGGAAATGAAGAACTTGTTTATTCCAGGGAACCCTAGGCTCTCTTATATAGAGGAAGCCTATGGGTAAATTACATAAGATGGAACAAGAAAAATAAACATAACACACGAGTACATAAATACTAGCTCTACAGATACAACGGGTGTACGGGTATATATAGCCCCCACAGAGTCTCAACATCTCCCAACTGGTAGATGCGGGACTATAACTTGGATGTGGCAAATGGATCCTGGAGGGATCCATTTACCCATTTCCCTACATAAGTGACGCATATAAACAAATACTCCAACAAATAGACATTTAAACTATCTAACCATATTTTTCTAGGATTTTTCTTGTTTTTATTTACTACTAAAAAGTAGTATTTGCTTAATATAATTTTTATTATGGGATTTTTACCCTACGAACCTTAGAAAGTTGTTAAATTACCTCTACAATCGTTTGCACAACGTAATTATCACATCGACCATGTAAATTACCCAAATAACCCCTACGAGTTTCAAATAGATTAACCGCAGGATTCAAGAGGTAAGAATTAGCAAGTTTACAAGATCGAGGGGGGAATTACGTTGTTTCAAAGGTCGAGAAGGTAATTTACAAAGTCTATACGGTTCGTGAGGTAAAAATCCCCTTTTATATTTAGAAAATAGTGGAAATTAAACATAAGAAAATCTAGTATTTAGAACTCGTGGAGAAAAGTTGAATGAATGGAATGATTTATTCAATGAGTGTAGGATTACTTATGTAGAGTGAAACCCAAGAGTCCAAAAAGAAATATTTATATAAATGACTCCAAAGGGGTTACATAACTCAATAAAGAGATAAATAGATAAATAAATAATGTTAAAAAAATAACTATTAACACTTCCCCTCAAGTTGGAGCATATGTATCGATCATGCCCAATTTGGAAATTAACCAAGAGATGTGTTTCTTTGGTAGAGCCTTCGTGAGTATATCTACAAGTTGAAGATATGTGGAGATATGAGGAGTAGTGGTCTTCCCTCCTTGTACTGCATCTCTAATGAAATGACAATCAACTTCAATGTACTTAGTCCGCTCATGGAATACATGATTGGTTGAGATGTATGTAACGGACTTGTTGTCAAGGTGCGGGAGTAGTGGCAAGGAATCCAAGTTCCTGTAGAAAGGAGACTAGCCTAGTAATCTCACAAGTGGCTTGAGCCTCTGCCATGTATTCAATCTTTGCAATCAAACTAGAGGCCATTGCATGCTTCTTGCTCCGCCATGTAACAAGGTTGTCACCAACAAAAACATGGCATAACATGTTGAAGATCGTCTGTCTTCATGAGGACTAGCATACTCCCCATCTATATAGGTGGTGGCATCAGTATGGTCATTGGTCCCATAGAAGCGGCCTCTTCCTGGAAATTCTTTCGGATATCAAAGGGCCAGAAGAACATCCTGCCAATGACTGTAAAGAGGTCTCTCTTTTGTTGGTTGGCTCTACTCACAGCATATGATATATCTATCCTAGTGGCAATGAGCTAAAACAATTTGCATAATAGGCTCATATATCATGTGGCATCCTCAAACTCAAAACCAATGGATGTAGCATGTTTTCACAACTCCGTTGAGATGCCAGATGATTTGCATCCAAGTAAGCACGCCTCTATAAGAATATTCAGGCAATGCTTCCGCTGTGATAGGTGAAGTGTGTATCACCTCAATGCTAATGAAGTATTTGTTCTCTAGAATACATGCTTCATCATCACGTGTAACCACCGTATCATCAACATAAAATGCCAGTATCACAGTACCAGTAGACACTCATTTAACGAACACAGAATAATCAGTTGTCCTCCTGCGGAAGCCAAGAGACAGTAGGCTCTGCATGTCAAACCATGCTTGTGGACTCTGCTTTAGACTGGTCTTACAGAATCGGCACACATGCTCCCCCTCGACAGAGTAACTCGGTGGTTGCATCATATAGACCTCCTCTCTGAGGTTGTTGTATAAAAAGGCATTCTTCGCATCGAATTGAAAGATAGACCAATTCTCATAGGCAACAACTGAGATAATAGTATGAATTGATCACATCCTAGCCACCGAAGAAAAGGTCTCAAAGTAGCCCACTCTGTAAGTCTAAATGAATCCATTTGCCACAAGCACGACCTTCAACCTTTCAGTAGAACCTTCACGAGACTAATTAGTCATATAGACCCATTGGCAGGCAACAAGTTTAACACCTAGAGGACAATGCACAAGATCCCACATGCCCCTAGATTTAAGAACATCCATGGCCTTTTTCCAACCATGATCCTACAATACACTATGATAATTACAAGGAGTAATAACAGCCATAAGAGCATCTACAAATTGTGTGTTACAACTGAATAGACTGTCAGTGAAAGTAAAATGGGACAAGGGATGTATAGTGCATTACCTTTTTGTCCTCCGTAAAGCTGTAAGGAGTTCTGATGGAGCATCTATAGTTGTAGTGATGGGAACAACCGAAGAGGACACATCATCTTACAAATAAGGAACATGTAGTGGTACATGGCCTTTTGTAGACAATTGGTGATGGCGGGAGCTCCAAGGGTATGTTGTCGATAGACTGAGTAAAGCAGCTAGTTTATTCAAAGAAAGTATGTCAGCAAAAATGTTGTAACGATGACCAGTATGATCGTAGCACATGTACTTCTTTTGGGTACGAGAATAGCCAAGGAAAACACAGTTGATAACATTAGGAGGCAATTTATCTGCAGTCTTGATGAGATAAGTGGTAGTGAGAATGGAGCTCGCCTATCAGGTTTCCAGAACCTTCATGTGAGTAAGCAATTTACGGGCAATATCTAGAAGATGGTGAAGTTTCCTTTTCGCTGTCCCATTTTGTTGAGAGGTACATGGACATGATGTTTGATGAGGATTCCCTAAGAGGTAAAAAAAGATATCAAGTTCTTTTGGGTAAACTCAAGAGCATTGTCAGCCCATATAGGCTAAATACAAGTAGATAAAGATATTTTAATAAACTAAAAGGACTTGACAATTTTTTGAATATCCAACCGTTCTTTTATTAAATAGACTCAAGAAGATATGTTATAATCATCTATAAAGATAGCAAAATATCTATGATCACCAATAGTCTGGACAGGACAATGTCCCAAAATATCACAATGGACCAAAGAAAAGGGTGAAGATCGGCGTGGCTCAACCCTAGGAGAAAAAGAGGCTCGATGATTTTTTTTCAAACTGACAAACTTCTATTACAATCCCAAGATAAGTCTTCTAAAACCTTCTCCCTGAAGCTTGATTGCTTCAAATGAAGATTCCACTAAAAATAATGATAATGGTGGGAGTTGAACCCGTGACCTTTGGTTCTCTATCTTAAACTCCCAACCAACTACTCCAACACAACTTTTAAAAAAAAGTTATGTTAGAGTAGTTGGTTGGGAGTTTAAGATACAGAACCCAAGGTCATTGGTTCAACTCCCACAGTTATCATTATTTTTGGTGGAATCTTCATTTGAAGCAATCAAGCTTCAGGGATAAGGTTTTAGAAGATTTATCTTGGGATTGTAATGGAAGTGCAAACGAGATGTAGCCGACGGTAGCATATTGTATCCAAAGAGTAGCCAAAGAGATGCTAGGCGAGTCAAAAGGAGGAGTTCCGGGCCAAAAGGAGGCTTGGTGATGAAGTGGTGCAAGAGAAGCTTAAAATTAAAGGGGCATGCTTTAAAGGCATGTTTAATGATAGAACAAAGGAAACTTGTCACAAACTACAAAATAATGAAGAAAGAAGCAAAGAAGGTTGTAAGCGAAGCTAAGTCAAAAGCTTACGAAGTGTTGTACAAAAATATTGACTATAACGAGGGTCAGAAGGATATATTCAGATTAACCAAAGCAAGAGAAAGAAAGACCAAAGACCTTTCTCAAGTGAGATGCATTAAGGATGAGGAAGGACACATGCTTGTTACGTAGAAGGATATAGAGACCAGATGGAAGCAGTATTTCCACAAACTTTTTATTAAGGAAGGAAATAGAGAGAACACCTTAGAAGATCTAGCTAGTAGTGAAAGTAACTTGAATCGAGCAAGTTATAGAAGAATATAAAGTAAGGAAGTAGATGAGGCTTTGAAGGTTATGAAACTTGGGAAAGGTGTAGGACCCGATGGCATTCCTATAGAAGTATATAGAGTTCTGGGTGAGCGTGGTTTGACTTGTCTTACAAATTTATTCAATGTTATTTGGCGAAGCAAGAAAATGCCTGAAGAATGAAGGACAAGCATCTTGGTGCCTCTTATAAGAATAAATGAGACATTCAAAATTGTTCAAATTATAGAGGTATCGAGTTGATGAGTCATACTATGAAAATTTGGGAACGTGTGATCGAAAGAAGGTTGAGGCAAGTATCCAAAGTAAAAGAAAACCGATTCGAATTCATGTCAAGTTGCTCAACTATTGAAGTCACCCACTTGCCGTGGAGAACAATGGAGAATTATAGAGCTAAAAGGAAAAACCTCAATATGATTTTTATTGATTTGGAGAAGGCTTGTGATTCTGTCCCACAGAAAATATGTACATGTCCTATACATTAACCTCATAAAGGATATGTATGATAGGACTTCATCTTGTGTAAGGATCCAGACTGGAAAGACTAGATATTTTAACATCAACATTGGTCTGCATCAAGGTTCAGTTTTGAGTCCATTTCTTTTTACTTTGATTATGGATGACGTGACTAGTTACATTCAATATGAGATAACTTGGTGTATATTATTCGTTGATGATATTGTGTTGATTGATGAGACTAGAGATTGAGTAAATAAAAAGCTTGAGGTTTGGAGACATGCATTAAAAACTAAAGGATTTCATATAAGTAGGGATACGACTGAATATATGGAGTGCACTTTTGATAGAAGCAATGGTGAAGGAATCGAGGAGAAGATTGGTGATGATTCATAAGAAAGACTCTTTTAGATACTTGGGATCTATTTTGCAACGTAATGAGGAAATTGATGGAGATGTTACTCATAGAATAAATGCAGGATGGCTAAAGTGAAGAGGAGCTTCTACTGATTTATGTGATAAGAAAATTATTATGAGAATCAACGGAAAGATTTACAAAGCAGTCGTGAGACCTGCTATGTTCTATGGATCTGAATGTTGGCATGTGAACCATAGACATGTGCAAAGAATGGCGGTTGCATAAATAAAAATGCTAAGGTGAATGTGTGAGCATATACGTAAAGATTGGATTCGAACTGATGCAATTATAAGGAAAGTAGGTGTAGCTCTGATCGAAAATAAGATACGAGAAAACTGCATAAGGTGGTTTGGTCATTTGCAAAGGAGGCCGGGTGATGCACCAGTTAGGAGATGCGAGTGTTGGGATGTTGAGCTGCCTAAGAGAGGGCGAGAAAGGCCCAAGAAGTATTGGAATGAGACTATCCGAAGGGATCTTAGTTTTTTTGGATCTAAGCCTGAGAATGACCCAAGATAGATCAGAATGGAGACAAAGAATCCATGTAGCATGCCATGCCCTACTTAATGTGGAAAAAGGCTTTGTTGTTGTTGTCATGACAAGCTTCACACTCAAACAGTTGCAGTGAGGAGAGTTCGAGAAACATCTAGGAAAGAGTTTTAGCATAAGGGTGATCAAGTACCAGCAAAGGTCGAATCGGCAGGAATATCAAGATAGTAAAGGTCATTCTTCTCATGTCCCCCACAAAAAAATCTACATCGTCTGGATGTCCCGAAAACAACAATAGAACTCACTAAAAAACACACGACAATTCAGCTCAAAACAAAACCTATGAACAGATAATAAGCTCAAAGGAAAGTCATGAGCGTAGTGAACTCCAGTGATCCTGAGCTAGGAGGAAACTCCAGGGTCCCAATAGTGGTAACAAAAGAATGAGCATCGTTGGCAACCCGAACCGACTTCTCAATGGAAGAGGGTTGAGAGGAGGTCAGCAGATTACCTTCTCCCATCGGATGAGTAGACACACCAGAGGTAATAATCCATATCAACGCTCTAGCATTAGCAGAATTGACTACAGTACATGAAGTAGTATCTAGGTGCACAGGAGTAGCCTCACTGGGAGTGGCATCGGATCTCTATAGCAACTGCACCAAGCATGAGTTACCTGTGATGGAAAGTTGGATTGTTTGTTCACTGGGATCATGATCAAAAGATGCATCTGTCACAATTGCATCATAGTCAAATGCAACGTTGTCCCACAGGGGCATGCCAGACTTTACCCAATACATCTCAAACGGGTGGTTGATCTTTTGACAGTGAATACACGATATGCTACCATTGCCACGACCACAACCAGAGTCACAACATCGGCCTCCCCTATAGCTAAAGTAGCATCTGTCTGGATAAAGCAAGAAAGGCAGAGTTCTCCACAAGCTGTGGAGAAGGAGTGCAGCCACTAGAAGTCTCAATCTGTTATAGACGGCCAAAGATGACCTTGATGGATGGTAAAGTGTCAGATGTGAGGAACCGGTCCTTCACAATCCAATAGCGAGGATGGAGACTGGCAAGAACTTGTAGACTTGCCATTCAAATCTCTCAGTTACTTGTTTGGGACAACATGTTGGCTAGAGGATGGTAAATTCCTCGTATTGAGATTCGGATAATACTCCACAAGGGTGGACTCTCCCTAAGAAGAGGGGTGAATCCGCATATAGATGTTGACCAGACGAGATTTAGTAGTTTGCTGAGAGTAAGTCCATGTTAATTCGTCCTGCATGTATTTCGTGGTGTCCATGTACAGGAGGTACATCGTAATGTGGGACTCAAAGCTATCGGGCACCCATGTCATAACAAGATAGTTGTCCCCAAGCCAAGACTCGCAGTCCTTGTCTGTCTCTTGAAGAGGCTCCTTTGTCAAGATTGATATCTTCCACTAACCATCAATGAACACTGTAAAAGCCCAAGACCATGGCATGTAATTTTCCACGCCATTGAGTTTGATAGAAATACCCTGCATCATCACAGAGGATGTAGAAAACAGGGGTTTGGTCTCAGTGGGAGTCGTGGCAATCGCAGTCGGATACAAACTTCCAAACGCAGTTATACGTACTTAAGCACACATATAATTACGGCACAATGCCCCCATTTCGTACCATAGGTCTCACTCCCAAGAGTATTCTGGTCTAGATGATGGTTGCACAATGCCCCTCCTTTTATAACTCGATGATACGTAATATCCTTGTTTCGAAGATGTTGGTTGCAAAACTCAAAGGCCTGGAATGTCCATGCTTAGGGTCCAATGAGGGCGATAGCTGAGGAGAACATGCAAGGCCAGGCGATGGTGATGCAAGGGTTTTGAACCCCAAAAGGTGCCTCGACGATGGTGATGCAAGGGTTTCGAACCCCAGAAGAAGCCCTTGGCAATGGGCGATGTGTCTTGAACCCCAGGCATATCCTAGGCAATGGATTTCTACACCCCAAGCAGTGGGTATCGAAGCCCTAGGGGATGATCTCGAACCCTTTCGATGCTAGATGCATGAAGATGTGGAGGTGGTATCCATGTATGGCCGAGAAGATAGAGAGAGGTTGGAGGTGACGTGTGAACCTCGGTCTAGGATCATTACTCGGATACCATGTGGAGAAAAGTTGACAATGAATTGAATGTTTTATTCAAGGGGTATGGGATTTCTTATATAGCATGAAACTCAAGAGCATAAAAAGAGATAGCTACATAAGTAGCCCCGAAAGGTTACAAGACTCAATAAAGAGATAAACAGGTAAAAATAAAAAAAAATAACTCTAACACTAATATAGAATCTAGGAGAATTTTGAATTTGAAATCATTATTGTACAGTGAAAATATCATAATGGAAGGGAAATACGCAATTTGTTTTTTTTTCATTTGATATACAATCAACATTTCGCCAAATTGTAAAAGGGAAATCTGTAGATCAGAAGATATACCTAAGGATAAATTCCCAAAGCGAAATATTCAAGCATACACCTTATAAAGAGTTTTCTAATATTTCCTAATTACTACAAAAAATCTTAGTAACGAAATATTAAAAAAAAACAATAACGAAATACACAGCTCTTTTTTTAGTAACGAAATCTAATACCGTAAAATTAGTACAACAATAAAGCATTTTCCCACAATTAAGTAGGATCAGCTACATGGATTCTATGCCTCCATTCATATCTATCTTGGGTCAATCCCAGGCTCATATCCAAAAAATTAAGATCCCTTCGTATAGTTTCATTCCAACACTTATTGGGTCGTCCTCGCCCTCTCTTAGCCGGCTCAACATCCCAAAACTCACATCTCCTAACTGGTGCATCAACTAATCCTCTCTACAAATGACCAAACCACTCTTAAGCGGTTTTCTCGCAGCTTATCCTCAATCGGAGTTACACAAACTTTATTTCTGATTGCATCATTCCGAATCCGATCTGTACATGTGTGTGTGTGTCCACACATCCAACTTAGCATTTTAATTTCTGCTATTGTCATTCTCTGCACATGCCTATGGTTCACAGGACAACAACATTCATATCCATAGAGCATAGCAGGTCTCACGGCTACTTTGTAAAACTTACCTTTGATTACTAACGGAATTTTCTTATCACAAAGAATAGCAGAGGCTCCTCTCCACTTTAGCCAGCCTGCATTTATTCTATAAGTAACATCTCCATAAATTTCCCCATCATGTTGCAAAATAGATCTCAGTATATAAAAGAGTCTCTCTTCCGAATGTTATCGTCATCAATCTTCACCTCTATTCCTTCATCATTGTTGCCATCAAAGGTGCACTCCATATATTCAGTCTTAGCCCTACTTATATGAAATCTTTTATTCTCCAATGTATGTCTCCAAACCTCAAGCTTCTCATTTATCCCATCTCTAGTCTCATCAATCAACACAATATCATTAGCAAATAACATACACTAAGGTATCTCATCCTGAATGTGACTTGTCAACTCGTCCATAATCAAAGTAAAAAGAAATGGACTCAAAGTTGAACCTTGATGTAAACCAATGTTGATGTCAAAATATTCAGTCTTCCCAGACTAGATCTTACACAAGATAAAGCACTATCACACATATCCTTTATGAGGTTAATGTATTGGACAGGTATTTGTCTCTTCTCCAAAACTCTCCACAATATCTCCCATAGGACAGAATCATAAGCCTTCTTCAAATCAATAAAAAACATATGGAGGTTCTTCCTTTTAACTTATGAATCTCCATTGTTTTCCACAACAAATTGATGGCTTCAATAGTTGAGCAACCTGGCATGAATCCGAATTAGTTTTCTTTTATTTTAGAAACTTGTCTCAACCTTCTTTCAATCACATGTTCCCAAATTTTCATAGTGTGACTCATCAGCTTGATACCTATGTAATTTGAACAATTTTGAATGTCTCCTTTGTTCTTATAAAAAGACACAACGATACTTCTCCTCCAATCTTTAGGTATTTTCTTGTTTCGCCAAATAACATTGAATAAATTTGTAAGCCAAGTCAAACCATGCTCACCTAAAACTCTCCATACTTTTGCAGGGATGTCATCAAGTCAAACCATGCTCACCTAAAACTCTCCATACTTTTGCAGGGATGTCATCCGATCCTATACATTTCCCATGTATCATAACCTTCAAAGCCTCATCTACTTCCTTTCTTTGTATTCATCTATAGCTTGCACGATTCAAGTAACTTTCACTACTAACTAGATCACCCAAAGTGATCTCTCTATATCCTTCCCCAATGAAAAGTTTATGGAAATATTGCTTCCATCTAGTCTCTATATCCTTCCAAGTAACAAGCACGTGACCTTCCTCATCCTTAATGCATCTCACTTGAGAAAGATCTTTGGTCTTTCTTTCTCTTACTTTGGTCAAACTGAATATATCCTTCTGACCCTCTTTAGAGTCGAGATTTTTGTACAAAAATTCATAAGCTTTTGACTTAGCTTCGCTTACAGTTTTCTTTGCTTACTTATTCGCTATTTTGTAGTTTGTGACAGTTTCCTCTATTCTATCCTTAGACATAACTTTGAAGCATGCTCTTTTCATTTTGAGCTTCTCTTTCACCCCTCCACTCCACCACCAAGCCACCTTTTGGCCTGGAGCTCTTCCCTTTGAGTCGCTGATGAAACTCGATTTCATCATCTTTATTTTCCATTATTAACCCCCTTGCTTAAACATATGTCAATAAAACCCAAATAGTGTCATGTAATTATCAGAGTCCTTAATAAATTAAAAATCACAAAAAAATGACAAAATTAAAATCTGTGGTATTTTTAGCCTTAAAAATACCCTTAAAAATATTTCGAGTCTTTGTTTGACCTCATTTCCACTTTTGGTCAACATGTCTTGTAGATCTCATCGAGATCTACAACTTTCATTTTTTGAGTTTTCTTAAATTCGGCCTTCTAACCCCTCAAAAATCAACTTTTCTCTCCTAATAATCTGATTGGGCCACGTGGCCCGTTCTGGGTGAGCCACGTGGCCCGCTCCTCTTGTCTCTTCCGCCCCATCTCCAGCCGTCGGATCGCCTTCATAATCCAACGGCCAGCTGCCCTCCACGTACCCTTTATTCCCTACCGTTTGATCTACCCAGGTCTTCATCACCACCGTCCGTAAGCGCCTCTCCCTCCTCACGCCACGTGGAGCATTTTGCGCCTTCAGATCTCGCCTTTATCTCTTCGATATCCACCGTTCACTGGCGCTATAATATCGACCGCCCGATCAAAGTCCTAAGCTAATCGCATCCGCCCTCTGGCGCTTAGCCTCCGATGCGCCACGTGGCGCAATCACACCCCTTGATCAATTCACCCAAGATCCGATCCAAGCCGCTCCGTAGCGCCTCGTTCTAGACCGTTGGATCACAAGATCCAACGGTTGGGAACCCGTCTTCTACCTCCGGCCTCCCTCTTTCCCACGATTCACCACCTCGTGCGCCCCAGTCGCCCTTCCTATTATTTCACCATCTCCAGCTACCACCTTCATTACCCAACTACCCCACGACCTTCTCCACTCACCCATTATCCTCGCGCATGCCTCCACGATCCACGACGTCCTCTCGATCATCCCACAATCCCCTCACGACCCACGTCTTCACCAGCCAGGTCACCGACCTTCACCTTTAAAAACGCCGCCTCCTCCTCCTGAAACCTTCTACCACCTTTACGCGGGAGGAGGCCCAGCCCTCCTCCGCCTCTCTGTGACAGAGAGATGCGACTGGATCGAGTGACGACGACCTCTTTTCCCCAGTGAGACCCTCCGCCGATCATGACGGAGCTGCGGTGCGATCAGCCCGCTCGAGCTGCCTCCACCGGCTGAGGAGGTTCAGCGAAGACCCGGGGCTTGAATCGAGCCCCAGCCCGAGCCTCTGCTCCATCCCCGACGTCAGGTAAGCCTTCCGATCAACCTTTGACTTTTTCTTTTATTTTCTCGAAATTTTGTAGGCTACACCCCTCTCCGACCTCATTTGAACCCCTTCCGAGCTTCACCAACACTCCCCCTTTCACACGACGCTTTCCGACAGCCCTCTTCTCTTCCCCAGAACCTCGTCGCCTTCCGACCCATCTCCTCCGCCACCCATGGCGGAGGAGCTCCGAGCTCCCACGTTCTCCGCCCCCTACGAGCTCCCACGTCATTCACGCACACACGCCCTTTTTGCTTCGGTCGTATGCTAACCATGCAGGACATCTATTCTTTCATTGGCCTGAGAACCACCGAAGCCCACTTCGTCAACGTTGCAGCAGTGATCTGAGCTCCGGTGCACAGCTCCAGAGGCTTCCGGACCTTCCCCGGGTTCTCAACTTCATCGACGTATTCTCAGGGAACTCAGGGACGGCCCACCGTGACCGAGATCGAGTGGCGGAGCTGGAGCTCCTTCGCCGGAGCTCGGTCTCCGCCGCCCATCGCAGATGAAGACGGAGGTACAGCGGCCGTTGGATGGTCTTCGTCCAGCGACCATCTGACGGCCCAGATGACGCCACGCCAACCATGTCAGAAGCCGTTGGATCTTCGAAGATCCGACGGCGTACGATGGATCAGCCACGCTTCATCTCCAGGAGCCACCCGATCTCCGTGATCGGATGGCCTCCAATCTTCCACGCGTCATCTCCAGACGAAGTCCGAGCCTCAGCGTACGAGTCTCCAGGTTTGGATGCCCCGAGTCTACACCGAGCCTGTCTGAAGTTCCGAAGCAACTCCGAGCCTCTGCCGTGCCCGAACCTTCTTCCGAACCTGGATGGCGCGTGCATAGCACGTGCCATCTGGGTAAATTGCGCATAAGCCTCGCCTAGTTCTTCAATTTGCATAAAGGTCCAGCATCACGTGCAGCGCGCGTGCACAGTGGGTAATTTGCAATGAAACCCTAGCGGGTTTTCATAATCGCCAATACCCCTGTGTGTATGGGTATTTTACAGGGAAGACCCCGCATCTTATTTTTATTACATTTTAGTCCCTCCCAGGGACTTGTCTGCAATTTTATTTCATGTTTTCTTTCAGTTATGCCCCTGTCTTCTTTATTGAATAACTTGAGCATCATGTTTCCGTTTCAGTTGATTTCAGTCTCATTTTAAAGCGTGTTTGACGTACTTTCTAATGGCATGATCATTTTTTCATTTGTGGATACATTAATTTTGATGTAGTACTTTATTCGCCATGTGTCTCTTATTATTCACTTATGCTTTGTTCACCTTGTCGATCAAGTTTGACACTTTAAGTCTTTAAGTAAATCTGAAATTGACTCTTATTTAATTTTCTCATCATATTTACTCTGTTCTAGGGCATATTTTTTGCATCTCATGGCATTTACTTGCATTATTAAAATAAAAAAAATGCATGTTTATTCTTTAATGCATTGCCTTGTCTCTTCATGCATCTATTTGACCTATATTCTCTTTCACTCAACACTTAGTTAATAGATAAAAATCCGAATAATACGAGAGAGGCCCGTGTCCCTGAGTTCGACCTTGGTATCTTGCCGAGTAAAATAAAAAAAATTACGACCATCTGATTTTGATTGATATATATATTTAAATGAGATGGTCTTTGATGACCCGAATTGGCCCGACTGTGATGACAACTTCAGGTGTTAATTCAACACTTTTAAAGGGTCGATTTCGCGATTCATCAAATGGCGCCGTTGCCGGGGACACGGCTCATTTATTGTATTTTTTATTTTTGTTTATTTAATTTAGTGTTCATTTTATAGGTCAGCTTGCTCATTTATGTTGCATTATAAAATTTTCTTCTCTCTCGATATCTAACCATTGTTTTTGTAGCAGGGCCCTTGATGGTTCAAGGAGGCGAGGAGCAGGATGCTACCCGCCGTGAGGAGCCACATAAGTACGCTTGGAGTACGTCGAGAAGAAAGAAAAAAAATGTCTCGCATTTTTATTTTTGCATGTCAAGTTAACTTGTAATAATCCGTCTTTTACAGCGGTCTTCGATCGAAGACTCGCGATTGTAATCGAACGATTGTGGTTGTGTGGGGATCGTCCCCACTTGAGTGTCGACCTAGGACCAGGTACGCGGCTCTCCGAGCTTAGTTCAAAATTCGCATTTTCATGTGTTTGCTCGTAGGTAGGACACACTAATATTTAGACGCACGTAATCTCGCCTCACTTAGCCTAAATTAATGGAAATATTCCCCGCTAATAGAAGCATGATTAGGTGTGGATTTATCGACTTGCATACATATTGATTTTGGTTTTCAAATCGGTCCTAGTTTTTCAAGGATTTATCGCCAATTTACTGCATGATTTCTCGCTTAGCCTAGATCGCGGTTTTTATCGAATACGCGGCTTTTTCTCGATTTCTCTTTCCTACCTTGATCACCTAGGATTAATGGAAAATGGGAATGAACGGTAGACGATGATTGCTTGATTTTGTGCTAACCTTAATTCAGTGACAACATTAAATAATAACTGGGACTGTTAATTGCAAATCGACCAAAAATGGAGTAAAATTTGGTTTTGGGAGAGCAACACCCTCGCGTACGCATTGATTTTCACTTAACATTTTTCTCCGCGTAAAATATCAAATGTTTTATCACCAATAAAACCGACAAGATAATAAACCAACCTCGGTTGGTTTCATGTGTGAGTTGGTGAAATTAAAGGGTGTTGCTTGCTTGATTGAGCCATGTTTGCTCCGATACACTCCCCAGAACCTTAGTCACTCCATCCATCTCTGTAGATTCAACCGCTTACTTGTAAATCCATCCATCTTCTTCGTTCACCTTGGGTCCCTCCCAACATCAATTTCCATCTCTATACTTAGGCTAATCTCAGTCTAAGTATAGGGGGGACCCGAGTCCCCGTGATTTTCTCTACTCTCCTTTCCTTACCTTTATACTTAGGTTATTTCTAACCTAAGTATAGGGGGAGCCCCTCTTAGCTCCCGTATATTCCTTTATATTTAAATTGACCTATGTACTTGTAACATATAGTGCTATGTGGACATAGCAAAGTTTAAGTATAGGGGGGTATATCGTATATACCATATACCTACTTTAGATATAATCTGAAAATTTTGAAAAATTTAAAACTTTTTGGCTAAAGTAAAACTATGTGGACTAAGAGGACTCAATTGATTTTCACGGCTTTTCGATACTATGTTACGCTATTTTAATAAAAATATTTTCGAAAATGATTTTTCCTTGTTTTGAAAAATTCTTTTGAAAATGTTTTGAAAATTTTTATTTGTGTGATATAGTTTTGAAAATCTACTATCTCTTTTCAAGGGAAGTTGAGTCTAACTTGTGTTTTAACCTTCAAATTAAAATCCATAAAAATGAGAAAACCAAAAAAATCCTTTAGGAGCCATTAGTGACTACGAAGCCCAATTAAGTAAGCCGCATTCAGTGAGGGTTCGCCCTTAGCAGATTGGATGGTTTAGAGGACATCGCGTAAGGCCCCGTCCTCAAGCAACGGGCTTCGGCTTGTACTTACATCCATATTGGCTGAATGCAGACGCTCAATTGAGTTTAGGCAGTCCTAATATCTCTTAAAGTCCAAAAAAAAAGTTTTGTTTTCGTATGAAGGAGATGGATTAATCCTCTACTTTTACACTTCCACCCAGGATCTGAAATGATCAAGGAGACTTAGTTTTATGAGGTCTTTGAGATTTTAGGTTAACCAGCCTTAGCCATCAGGGTCTTAGACTTAATCATCCACATTCCCCTAGGTTTCTAGATTTGCATGCTATATTCCATGCTTAATCTCAGACATAAAGAATATGATCAGCACATCACATGCACGACTGCGGTTTTTGATGGGATGAGTTGATTTTTCACTTGAGGAATTGGGATGAGGAAGTCGAGTTTGGATTTGATCTAATGATGCTCGAGGATGGGATAAAATCTTTGGAGGCTTCAGGAAACCTGAGTGTCAGCAATATTAGCCAGTATGAGAACTTGGTTCTTATACTAATCTCTTGATATTGACCTAAGTGCCAGGGTGTGAAATAAATAAAAAATATTGATCAGTGTGCGCCAACTCTTGGTAAAAGCAGTGGAGCTAGCCAAAAATTATACAAGTCAATGAAATTCAAAGAAAAGCTCTCATTCCACAAATTCAAATATCAAAGAGCTTCCACCAAAGGCGAGCGTTCCCAAACATTTCAAAGTGTCCACTTGGACCACTGCTATTAGGACCAGGAGTCGGGCTTGCACCAAAAATGGGCTCTGCATCGTAAATGCTACAAGTCTGGGTGTCGAAGGTAAGATAGGTACTCAAAAGAGACACACCCCGGTGTACTCCCAGGAAAATAAGTGCAGACGGTTCCAACTTCTCTTGACGGACGCACTGATCAACACCAAAAAAATGTGTTGCGTAATAAAGGCACTAGAGAGAATCCTTGTTCCAATGAGAGGGAGAGAAGAAATGACACAATCCCATGCCCTCCATCACTGGCCTTCCATCTACATTTTCTAAGTCTGACAACTAAAGAGACGGTGGACTGGATGCAAGATTCGATTTATTTCCTAGTGTTGAGGATTGAGTCCTTAGGAGAATTTCTTGGACCAAGACTTTGGGTGACGATTTGACTCTACTCTCGGAATTGCAGTCAACACTAAATGTCATATCTTTAGATTATATGTACATCAGAGAGAGTCTGGAGAATTAGAGGAATTGGGTACCTCTTGATTAAGGCTGGGTTGAATTCTAGAATTTTGGACCTCTAAAGTTGAGTCGACTTGAACAGATTGGATCATGTACTCACATGCACAAGGGGGTTAATCCAGCTTAATCATTCTCTTTGATGCTCGAGGACGAGCATAGTTTAAGTATAGAGGGGTGATGAAACTTGATTTTAACATCTTTATTTTCCATTATTAACCCCCTTGCTTAAACATATGTCAATAAAACCCAGATAGTGTCCTGTAATTATCAGAGTCCTTAATAAAATAAAAATCACAAAAAAATGACAAAATTAAAATCTGTGGTATTTTTAGCCTTAAAAATACCCTTAAAAATATTTCGAGTCTTTGTTTGACTTCATTTCCACTTTTGGTCAACATGAAACTTGTAGATCTATCGAGATCTACAACTTTCATGTTTTGAGTTTTCTCAAATTCGACTTTCTAACCCCTCAAACATCAACTTTTCTCTCCTAATAATCTGATTGGGCCACGTGGCCCGTTCTGGGTGAGCCACGTGGCCCGCTCCTCTTGTCTCTTCCGCCCCATCTCCAGTCGTCGGATCGCCTTCATAATCCAACGGCCAGCTGCCCTCCACGTACACCCTTTATTCCCTACCGTTTGATCTACCCAGGTCTTCATCACCACCGTCCGTGAGCGCCTCTCCCTCCTCACGCCACGTGGAGCATTTTGCGCCTTCAGATCTCGCCTTTATCTCTTCGATATCCACCGTCCACTGGCGTTATAATATCGACCGCCCGATCAAAGTCCTAAGCTAATCGCATCCGCCCGCTGGCGCTTAGCCTCCGATGCGCCACGTGGCGCAATCACACCCCTTGATCAATTCGCCCAAGATCCGATCCAAGCCGCTCCGTAGTGCCTCGTTCTAGACCGTTGGATCACAAGATCCAACGGTTGGGAACCCGTCTTCTACCTCCGGCCTCCCTCTTTCCCACGATTCACCACCTCGTGCGCCCCAGTCGCCCTTCCTATTATTTCGCCATCTCCAGCTACCACCTTCATTACCCAACTACCCCACGACCTTCTCCACTCACCCATTATCCTCGCGCATTCCTCCACGATCCACGGCGTCCTCTCGATCATCCCACAATCCCCTCACAACCCACGTCTTCACCAGCCAGGTCGCCGACCTTCACCTTTAAAAACGCCGCCTCCTCCTCCTGAAACCTTCGTCCACCTTTACGCGGGAGGAGGCCCAGCCCTCCTCCGCCTCTCTGTGACAGAGAGAGGCGACTGGATCGAGCGACAACGACCTCTTTTCCCCGGTGAGACCCTCCGCCGATCACGACGGAGCTGCGGTGCGATCAGCCCGCTCGAGCTGCCTCCACCGGCTGAGGAGGTTCAGCGAAGACCCCGGGCTCGAATCGAGCCCCAGCCCGAGCCTCTGCTCCATCCCCGACGTCAGGTAAGCCTTCCGATCAACCTTTGACTTTTTCTTTTATTTTCTCAAAATTTTGTAGGCCTCTACACCCCTCTCCGACCTCATTTGAACCCCTTCCGAGCTTCACCAACACTCCCTCTTTCACGCGACGCTTTCCGACAGCCCTCTTCTCTTCCCCAGAACCTCGTCGCCTTCCGACCCATCTCCTCCGCCACCCATGGCGGAGGAGCTCCGAGCTCCCACGTTCTCCGCCCCCTACGAGCTCCCACGTCATTCATGCACACACGCCCTTTTTGCTTCGGTCGTATGCTAACCATGCAGGACGTCTATTCTTTCATTGGCCTGAGAACCACCGGAGCCCACTTCGTCAACGTCGCAGCAGTGATCCGAGCTCCGGTGCATAGCTCCAGAGGCTTCCGGACCTTCCCCGGGTTCCCAGCTTCATCGACGTATTCTCAGGAAACTCAGGGACGGCCAACCGTGACCGAGATCGAGTGGCGGAGCTGGAGCTCCTTCGCCGGAGCTCGGTCTCCGCCGCCCATCGCTGATGCAACCTTCTTAAATAGCGGACTAAATAAACAATTCTAAAGATTGAAATTAGCGGACTAAATGACGAATCAAATTAGATGAAATGCGATGTGCACAAATTCAGCGACAAATGACGACAAATTACTCAAGTTCTAGCACCGGGTTTTCCACAGACTTCGGGCAACACGACTAGTTAATGACTATGGGTAATAAATAGCGATGTTTGCGGAACGGAGTCTCAATAGATCACCAAACCAAATTAACGGTACAACAATCCACAAACTAACAATATTTGGTAGAATAAATAGTGGAAATAACACTCATACCACAACCGGCGCGGGAGAACTTGCACGCTTCAGATCTGGTCGGCAAGGCTTTCGAAGCTTGGATTGCTAGCGGCGGCCTGGGAGAGTTCCACTGTAGAGTGCTCGGGTCGGCCAGGGCCTAGCAGCCGTATGGGCCTGCACGGGGAGGCAAAATGATCACAGGAGAGGGGTGGGCGGCGTTGTACGCAAGGTGCGGTGGGAGTTTGGAAGTGGGGGGGCGGTGGCGGCTCGGGATGGGGCTCCTGGACGGCAGGCGCGCGCGGGAACGGGCGTGTAGCGGAAGTAGGATGAAGGGAGGGGGTTGCGGTGCGGCAAGGAGGCGCAGCGAGGAAGAAGAAAGGCGTGATGGGGTCTGGAGGGGGCCGGGAAGGGGTCGGCGCGGTGACGGGAGGAAGGATGGCCGCGGCTTGGCGTGTGCGAGGGGGAGGAGGAGAATCGGTTGGCGGGGAGGCGGCTCGGTGGGGGGGGGGAGGGAAATGAAGAGGCGGCGACGGAAGGGGACTGTTAGGGTTGAAGGGAGAACACGGGAGGGAAAGGGGAGGGGGAATTCGAGAGAGAGAGAGAGAGAGAGAGAGAATTAGGGTGGAAAAATTAACTCAATTCAACTTGATTAATCCTAATACAAAGGGGGCCTTTTATAGAGGCTAATCCCCCTAAAATAGCAACCACATTTTGGAAATAAAAATAAAGGAAAGAAATCATGCAGAAAAGAAAAAAAAACTAAAGGCCTTTTATAATGAGCCTTTTTTACATGATTAACTAAACTTTAAAATAAAAATGTCTACTAAAAGGGTGGAGGTGGAATCATGCTGCATCAACTCCCCCTACTGAAAAGAATCTCGCTCCGTCGAGATGGCATCGTAGAAGCTCTGAAGTATGTCGGGGCGGAGTTGTCGGAGTTCATCCTCGTCAATCCAGGTGCAATCCGTAAAAGGTCGTCCCTTCCATTTGACTAGATATCGTCGAAAGAGACCAAGTCTAGTCGTCATATCTCGGATGTCGGCAATATCTTCAATCTGATCGGCATCATCCGCGGCTGGTGGTTGGCGTGTGTCATCGGCGGGAACTGCTACTGGGGTGGCATCGGCATGTTCATCTCCATGATATAAGAAGAGATCTGATACATTGAAGACCGGTGATGTCTGGACGTCTGGCGGCAGGTCGAGTAAATATGCATTGGGCTCAATCCTCTTGAGGACTCGGAATGGGCCAATCTTTCGTTCACTCAATTTTTGGTGGACTCTCAATGGAAACCTCTCTTTTTTTAGGTGGACCATCACTAATTCTCCAACTCTGAACTCGCTCTCTCTTCGGTGTAGGTTGGCTTGGGCTTGGTATTTCTGGGTCATGGTTTGAAGTTTGGCTCGGATTTCAGCATGGGTATGGGTTAGGTGTTCGATCAGATCCTCAGCAGCTGCACTACTTCTCCCTTGCATGGTTGTGGGCTTTAGGTCTAAAAATTGGGTAAGTGGAAAGCCGTACACACTCTCAAAGGGTGATTTTCCGGTGGACCTATTAGTGGAACTGTTATACGCGAATTCAGCTTGGGGAAGAATTAGATCCCATTTGGACGGAGAGTCCCCTGCAAGACATCGCAATAAATTTCCTAATGATCTGTTAACTACTTCCGTTTGCCCATCTGTTTGTGGATGATAAGCGGTGCTATATTGCAAACGAGTACCAAGATGGGACCAAAGCGTGCGCCAAAAATGACTCAAAAACCGGGTATCACGATCCGAAGTAAAAGAACGAGGGACACCATGCAAACGAACGACATCACGAAAAAACAGATCGGCGACGTGAGATGCATCTGAGGTTTTTCTACATGTAATGAAATGTGCCATTTTAGAAAATCTATCCACAACCACAAAAATAGAGTCAACTTTTCGTACAGTGAGGGGTAAGCCTAGCACAAAATCCATGGTGATGTCTTCCCAGGGTCGCATAGGAATTGGCAGAGGTGTATATAATCCAGTGTTCTGCCTGTGGCCTTTGAATCTCTGACATGTTTGGCATTTCTGTACGAATTTTGTAACATCCTTTCGCATCTGCGGCCAATAAAATCGCTCATGAAGAAGAGTCAAGGTCTTGTCCCTTCCAAAGTATCCAGCTAAGCCCCCGTTGTGTAGTTCTGAAATTAAATTCTCACGAAGGGGCGTGGCAGGGATGCACAGTTGGTGGCCTTTGAATAGGAAACCCTCATGAAGAACATAAGTGGTTGTTGGGTCCTGCCCAGTATCAACACATTCGGCATGAACTTGACCGAAGTCAGGATCAGCAGGGTAGAGGTCCTTGAGAGTGTCAAATCCTGTTGTGCTGACGGTCATTGTGGTCAGGGCATGTGCTCGCCGGCTCAACGCGTCGGCCACACGGTTCAGGGTTCCGGCTTTGTGCTTGAGATGGAAGGTGTATTCTTGCAGGAAACTAACCCATTTGGCATGACGTTTGTTAAGGGTAATCTGAGAGTTCAGATACCTTAAGGCTTCATGATCGGAGTTAAGGACAAATTCACGTTGGATCAGGTAATGCCTCCAATGCTTGAGAGCTTGTACCACGGCATAGAATTCGACGTCATAATATAAGTATCGTGATCGAGCTTCGTCCAATTTCTCACTGTAGAATGCTATAGGTCGTCCTTCTTGGCTTAGGACGGCACCAATCCCGACATGTGAGGCGTCGCAATCGATAACAAAAACCTTGATGAAGTCAGGGAGTGCCAAGATAGGAGCATGTGTCAATTGATGTTTTAGATTTTGAAAGCTCGTTTCTGCTTCAAGAGTTCAAGCGGGTGCGCCTTTACGCGTGCAATCTACCAATGGTGCTGCACAAGTGCTAAAGTTCCGAATGAAACGTCGGTAGAAAGAAGCTAACCCCAGAAAGCTGCGAATTTCAGTGAGGGTTTTGGGTACGGGTCAGCTCTGAATGGCCTGAATTTTGGAGGGATCAACCTTAAGTCCATCGGCGGTGACAATGTACCCCAGGAAGAGGACTGTGTCAGACATGAAGGAGCATTTCTTAAGGTGAACATACAGTTTTTGGGCTCTCAGGGTTTCCAAGACTTGTCGAAGGTGAGACAAGTAGTCTTCTTTAGTCAAGTTGTAGATCAGGATATCATCGAAATACACAACCACAAACTTGCCAATGAAGGGTCGCAATACATGATTCATGGTTCGCATGAAGGTGCTTGGGGCATTCGACAAGCCGAAGGGCATGACCGTCCATTCATACAGGCCCTCTTTGGTCTTAAAAGCAGTCTTCCACTTGTCTCCAGGTCGGAGGCGAATCTGATGGTAGCCACTGCGGAGATCCATTTTGGAGAACAATTTGGCACCCGATAACATATCAAGCATATCATCAAGGCGTGGAATGGGAAAACGATATTTGATCGTTATCTTGTTGATGGCACGACTGTCCGCGCACATTCTCCATGTGTCGTCTTTCTTCGGGGTAAGCAGAGCAGGAACCGCCACGGGGCTCATCCTCTCTCGAACATACCCACGTCGCAGCAGATCAGTAACCTGCCGGTTCATCTCTTCATGCTCACTTGGGCTCATTCGGTAATGGGGTAAGTGGGGTAGGCTGGCTCCAGGGACTAGATCAATGTGATGTTGAATGTCTCGCAACGGGGGTAGTCCTTCAGGCAACTCTTCAGGCATGATGTCAGCGAACTCTTGGATGATGGGTTGTATCTCAGGCGGGACTTCAGGTGGAGTTGTCTCTTGATTGTCCACTTCACGTTCCATTAATGCATAGATGGTGGAGCTCTCCTGCATTTCACGTTGGAATGTTTGGGCTTCCATCAACAATACAGGGCTCGTGGTCACAGTCTTTGACGGTGTAGTTTTATTACCAGTTTGGGCGGTCGCAGCTCGAAGTGTAGCCACTTGGCGAGAGCTAAGGGCTTCACGTTGTGGTCTGAGGGTTACACGCACTTTGTCTATGAGAAAGGTGTAAGTGTTCAGTTTTCCTCGGTGTTCAGTGTCTCGATTGAATTGCCACGGTCTCCCTAGAAGTATGTGACAGACATCCATAGGGGCTAAATGGCACCACACCTCGTCCTTATATGAAGGACCAATGGAGAAGTTAACGAGGCTTTGACGGTGGATCGGGAGTTGAGTACCACCACGAAACCATGCCATACTGTACGGTTTCTCGAGTGGTTGAGTTGGCAGACCCAACTTATCGACCATTTCTTGTGAGACGAAGTTCTCAACGCTTCCTCCATCAATGATCAGCGAACAGAGTCGTCCTCCTGAGGTGCAGGTGGTTCGGAAGATGCTGCGTACCAGCCACCTATCAGCATCGTGGACAGCGGGGGTGAGCAGAATGTTTGTGGGTGCGCTGTCAGAAGCGATAAAGTTCTCGTGTTCAATTATCAGGAACGGACCGGATTCGTCTCCATCTACTCCTAGAGGCTCATAGTCATCGGCTCCCATGGTGTCAGCAGTCAAAGCAGTCGGTTCCTCCATAGGTGATTCCTGAGATTCAGGGTCAGGGTCTTCAGGGTCGTCGGTGGTGCATAAGTGGACGGGTCTAGCCTTAGGGTTTGGGCACTCTGCTGTTGGGTGTCCCTTTTGATAGCATCGGAAGCAAGTATCAGGTCCTACAATAGGTCGACTTCTCAAGATGCCTGGGCCGGAATTTCCAATAGGGGGTCGGGCGACGGCAGGGGTCGATGGTTTGGCTTGGGGTTTACCCGCAACTATGGATGAGGAACCTATCGGTTTGGAGGTCGTCATCAGGGTACTGGTGCGAGGGACGGAGTTCGCAGAGAAAGACATCTTCCTTGTTTGGGCTTTAGCGAGCTTGGTCTCAGCCCGTTCAGCCTGCTTGTAGGCTTCGTTGACATCTCGGCAGTTGTGGAGGTAACAATGATCGCTAGAGCGTCAAATTATGAAAAGAGGAGACAATGATCGCAAATCAGAGAACATGATTTGGTGATTGTCAAGAATTCAAACAAAATAGGTAACGAAAATGCAAATTCAAGTATATAATAAGTAGATGATCTGATCCTCTACGTATTCAACCACAAGAGTCAGGAGGGAGCTGGGACAAGCAAAACTCATTCAAGATTGGATAAGAATATATAAATTGTTTTTTTTCTATTCGTTCATATCCTTATTGACAATGAATATTTATACCATACATAAGAATATATAAATTTGTTTTTTATACCATACATAAGAATATACAGATTTGTGTTTTAGGGTTTTGTGTATAAGTGGATTGGTATTGTTGTCTTCCACCCTTGGAATGGAATCATGTAGTTATTTCCTGACCATTAAACTAAAAGAACGCAAGCATCCATATTAGATCAGGTCTTTCTCATCTTTATGGATTCCAAACTGTTATTAACCTAGAGTTATGGACAAAGCAAGGTATCTAGCTAAGATGAAGGATCAAAATTACATTGTCACAAATTGGTTAACAAATAACATTTAAATATGGTATACTAGAAGTTGAGACAGTATATATAGAAATCTAATTCATAGCTAATAAGTAGCGAAGTAATGAGTTTTAAATCCATTATATTCTCAAATTTACTCTAACTTGCAGCTCGTTGCACTAGTTTAACATATTGCATACATGACATTATCAAACAAGAGCATGAAGCAGAAGTAAAGTTTCAAAAATAAGCTGTGAATCTTACTGGAGATATTGTTTTAGGCTTAATAGAAAGCCAAACGAGGCCAGCAAGAATGTTGGTGACGGCCAAGGCCAGAGTCAGGATGTCAGCCCTTGATTGTGAACTGCTAAAACAGACAAGGAATAAAACATCCAACATCGCCCAAAATCAAACTGCAAGAAAGAGACATCAGTAAGGCCTTGTGTGGATTGTTTCTACATATACAGATTCCACTGAATTGTTGTCCAAGCAATCAAACTTCTACCAACATGCAGTAACAACAAATGATTCAGCAATGATCATTTACCAAGTAATTGCACATCCTAACGTTTCGTTTCAAATGACAACATAATATATTCTGTTTTCGCAACATCAGCAGAATGATCCCATTAAATTATAAAGTAGATAACAATATCTGGGATCCAAATACATGCGCCGACCTGGTGGCGTCGGCGACGGGAGCGATGGAGGAGACGGCCCTGTTGAGCAGGACGGCAACCAGAGACGCACACCCCGCGAGGATCGGGAGGCGCCGGACGGCCCCGTCGTTGGCGGAAGCCCAATTTGCCAACGGATCATCCCCGGGTCTCGGCCCTTTGTAAGCAGCGGCTCTCTTCTTCTCGGGTGGCAATTAACGAGCAACAGAATGTGGTTGGTGAAAAAATGGGAAGGAGGTCGGAGCTTGTTGAGCTGAGGAGGGTTTCAAATATACATACCTGAGCGGAGGAGGAGGAGGCGGAGGTGGAAGCTCGGGTGGAGAGGCGGGGGAAAGAGCGACGTGGCCGCGGAAGAGGACCACGGTGCGGGGAAGAGACGGAGATGCATTGGAGGAGGGACGCACCGTAGCCTTCCATGTCGAATCTTGCGGCAGTGTGGACGAGTGACTCCACGGGCGACTAGGCCGAGCTTTGAAAAGGCCGCAGATCTGTGTTCTTGTCCCTGACCGTTTTTTACGTGGGTATGGATGATATTTTTCCAATTCTAATGCTAACATGAATCTTGATCTTTAGCATTCCACGAATACGAATGTTAAAAATGGTAAATAACAAAGATGGATATGGATACAATTATATAAATGTAAATAAGAATATGGATATTCGTCTTTGATATATATATATATATAGGATTTTTATTCAATGCGCATAGGGCTCATTAGCGTTTCGGTGAGCACCATTTGTAGGCCACACACGTGTATTACCAATTAAGTGGTTACCTATTTCGAATGATGTTGTTTTTGGAAGGAGATTAATATGCAAAGCGATTTAACAATAAGTGGTATTCCAATTATATCGCGTCTTAAAAAAAATGAAGATCGTTTTGGAAAGAAAACATTCGAATCGATGATTTCTTGAAGAAAATCGAGATCCAAATGCTCAGGTCAGTAATATATACGCAATGGACAGGTAAGTGCTTGTTGTGAAGTCAGTAATATCCAAACAACAGTTAGTAATTTAATTCATTTTATTACATGATGCAGATTTCAGTAATATATACACAATGGACAAGTAAGTGATTGTTGTGAAGTCAGTAAAACCATAATAAATGGTCAGTAATTTCCATATGTTTTATTACTTTGAACATAATTCAGTAATTTAGAGATGATACTCAAGTAATATATATACAGTTATCAAGTAAATTATTGTTTGTGTTCAGTAATATATATATATATATGTCTTATACCACATGTTCAGTAATATGTGTACGATTCTCAAGTAATAGCTACTATGAGATCAGTAATAACAAAGTCATGGGCATTGCTCAAGTAATAACAAAGTAATGGTCAGTGAGTCATGGACATTGCTCAAGTAAGAAAGTAACTATGTGTTAATGCAATGCACATTACATAGACAAATGGTATTACTAACCATTTGTTATGTTATTGTTGATCTCACAAGACACATTTACTTGACCATTTTATACATATTACTGAATTATGTACAATGTAACTATTTGGATGTAAATTACTGATCATTGTCTTGATATTACTGATCTCACAATAAGCATTTACTTGACCGAATTATATTTATTACTATCATAGCGTTTGAATCCTTAATCATCGGCGTGAAATCATTTATTTGAATCGTTTCTTTCTAAAACCGTCTTCCAATTTTTAAGGACATCTTATAATAGGAAATATAGGATTTTTTTTAAATATGTGGTAGCCTATAATTAGAAATATAGTTATTGCTAACACACATGTATGGCTCAGAATGGGTGCTCATTGAAACGTTAATGGGTACAGGGCTCATTGGATAAGCCCTATATATATATATATATATATGAGGTTAATGGAGCTGCCCCTTGGGGCAGCCAACATGGTTGCCCCGTGCTATTTTCAGCATTTTTTTATTTTTTTCAAAAAATATCGCCATGTATATTCATCCTTATATCCCTCCTATATATCATTCGAATTTCGTCAGAAATAGAGACTCGTATGGCCTCCATCTAGACAGACATTTTTTTAACGGTAACATGATTTTTTAAATCGACATCATCTCGATGGAGGCCATAGGAGTCTCTGTTTTGACGAAATTCGAATGACATATAGGAGGGATATAGGGATGAATATACATGGCGATATTTTTCGAAATAAAAAATAAAAAAATACCGAAATAAGGGGGCGGGGCAACCCCAATAAATCCTATATATATATTAATGTACATCCAACGAGACATCACATAACCGGCGTGACAGGGTCAGACATCACCGGCGTGACAGGGTCAAATTCGATTCATTTTAAAATTTTGAATCTGGACTCGAATCAAATTTTCTAACTTGAATTCTGATTCGATTTATTCTAAATTTCGAATATTCAAATTCGATTCATTTTGTTATGAATTTTACCGACAACTCTAATATAATTATTTATATAAATAATATTATACTTTTAAATATCGTATTTTATATTTCTGTTTTTACTGTATATTGCTAAGATCAGTTGAAAAACTATATAATAAAGGAATATACTCAACAGATAATATATGACGAATAAAAATACACATATGACGTATATCTTTTGCTATCTATATTTGCTCTTTTTTTCTACAATGAAAGAAATATATAAATAAAATATAATAGTATAAGTTTCGTTAAAGGTATATAATATTATTAACAAAAAAATTGAACATGTTATATTTACCATTGTGTGTTGAAGCAAAATAAGACCAAGCTCTTATAGAAATGAATACATGCTAGTCTTGTTATTTGAAACAACAAGAATAACAACAAATAGCTTAGCACAATAAAATTAATTCATGCATCATGACGATCAATATTATCTTAAAACAAAAGTCATGAATCATGCACGATTTTAAATATAGCTACGAGCCCTAACCCCCTCCGCAAACAATTCTTCCTCCCCACGCCGACGCCGTGACCTAATAGCCTACCCATTCCTCGTGTGCTCTCCTCTTCCTGCTACACCCTTCTCCTCTGCTCCATGTCCCTTATCTTTGGCGCGCACCTCCAAATACAACAGCGCCCTCCTCTGTCCGCTTGCTCTCCTTCACCCATTTTCGTGTGCCCCTCCAGCAGTGCACAAGCAAGCCACTCAACTGCTTCATCTGGTACCTAATTCAGATCAAGTTTAACATTGATTCAATTACCTTTCTTCGTATAGATATGTTTTGATATTCAAACATATTCACAACATAAACTTCCGATACATTTATATTAAGCTTGTTTTTTTTCTTGTTTTTTTACTAACAAGTAATAAGAGGTCCCATATATACATAATTGACAGGATCTCCCATATCTCGATGCCATGGATATAGGGATTCATTTGATCGATATTTCCTATATTCACAGGATATTAGGCACGTGTCTGTATCATGATCAGGAATTGATTTTTCTACTGTGATGTATCACATCTTTAAATGTTAAATCTAACACTAAACTTCTGCATTTAGACGTGTTTTGCAAGCATATTTTAGCATTAGAGAATAATTTTGTAGTGCATCAGATCTCTACAACAGAGGCATATAATGCATTGAGCTCCACTTAAGGATGAAAACGAATGTGAATATATTCGTATGCGATCCGCTAGCGTATTCGTTTTATACATATTTTGATATTTGTATTCGTATTCGTTTTAAAGTGGGTGTGGATATGGATATCACTTTAATATTCGCTAATATTCGCATTCGTATTCGTATATTCATTTTCGTGCATGAGCATAATAATAAATTTATTTATAACTATGTGTAACAACATTCTATGGTTGTATTCGCCATTTTTGATATAATTGTTATGAAATTACTATATATGATCATCTATTTTATGTCTAGACCATCCTAAACATATATATATATATACTAGCTAATCTATTAAATATTCTATTATTGTTTGTATCCGATTCCTATTCATTTTACATTCATATTCGTTTTTAAGGATATGATAACACATTTTTTACATCCGTCAATATTCGTATCGGCATTCGTATTCGTATTTTAAAATAGATAGGGATATGATTATACCTATATTTGTATCAGTATCTGACCTTTTTCATCCTCATGAGCTTGCAACTACCGCAAGAAGCGTTCCAGGAGCAAACCTCTTCATGAACTTAGAAGTATTTTATAGTGTTTCCTCTTATGTAACACTCGAAAATGCTCCCATTGTAAAAATACTCTTTCTTTTTCAAATTTGCACGTGATGGCACGCTAAAATAGATCAAGACATCCATGAGAACCTTTTTGTTATTATATATCTATCATTACATTTGACCATTATGAACAACTATATCACTTTCATTCGTTATAAAAAAAACTATTACACTGCTTTCATAGTATCTTACAACCGAACTTGTTATAATTTATTTTATTTTTTTAGGATTATTAGATGTTAAGTTATGTCAATTAAGTTATTCCTTGATAGTCTTGTTGCGTTAAGAAATATAGCATGTTTGTTATGTTGCATTATCATCCAATTACATTTTAGGTGCTTGCTACATAGGATGAAAATGATCGGATATGGATACGAATATAGGTATAATCATATCCTTGTCTATTTTAAAATGTGAATCCTAATGTGTATATGAATATTGACGAATATGAAATATGTGTTACCATGTTCTTAAAATTGAATATGAATCGGATACGAATAATAATAGATATTTTTAATAGATTGTCTAAAATATACATGTTTAGGATGGTTTACACATAAAATAGATATATTCATTCTGTAGCAATTATATCAACAATAGTGAATACAATCATAGTATATTGTTACACATAGGTCTAAATAAATATACGATTACATTTAAATATTACTTACTAAAATGGATATACGATACGAATGCAAATATTAGTGAATGTCTAAGTGTTATCCATATCCGCGTCCACGTTAGAACAAATACGAATACGAATGTCAATATACATAGGAAAAAATGGGGTTGCTCCTCATTTTTGCAAATTTTTTATTTTTTTCAAAAAATATCACCATGTATATTCATCTATATATCATTCCAATATGTCATTCGAATTTTGTCAGAAATAAAGACTCTTATGTCATCCATCTAGAACATGTAATTTTAACGGTCTAAATATTGTTGTAATTGATATGCTCTAGATGGAGGGCATAAGAGTCTCTGTTTCTGACGAAATCCAAATGACAGTAGGAAGGATATATAGATGAATATACATGGTGATATTTTGCAAAAAAAAATAAAAAAATTTGCGCGAAAATGAGGCGGGGCAGTCATGTCGTGGGTAACCCCATTGAACCTATATATATAGGGTTATATGGGGCTGCCCCAACCCTTATTTTGCGGTATTTTTTAATTTTTTCAAAAATATCACGATGTATATTCATCTGTATATCCGTCCTATATGCCATTCAAATTTCGTCAGAAACAGAGGCTCATATGCCATCCATCTAGAACATGCACGATTACAACAATTCTAAGACCGTTAAAATCACTCGTTCTAGATGGAAGGCATAGAAGTCTTTGTTTCTGACGAAATTCACATGGTATATAGGAGAGATATATAGATGAATATACATGATGATATTTTCAAAAAATAAAAAAATTGCGGAAAATAAGGTGGGGGAAGCCATGTTGGTTGCCCCATGGAACGGTCCCATTTTTTCCATATATATATATATATATATTTATATATAACGGATACGATGGCGGATCGAATATGAATATATTCATATTTGTTTTCATCCCTATTGCTACATGATCATTGGGTCAGAGCATGAATTTCTTCTCAAGAGATGTATTAATAGGTATGTTTTTTCTATAATGGTGGTCTTGTCATGCAACTTATTAATCACATTGCCATGTCAAGCTAATCTAAAAATTAAATGGGAATGTTTTGTGATATAATCGATTTTGATTTGTTGCATAATCTTAGACAAACAAACATATGCAATATAAAAGACGGAGACACACTATTCCTTTTTATTAAGACAAATAAGGCAGGTATGTTCTTTTATTATTTAATTACTTTTTTTCCGATGATTATCATAGAGTGCATGTGAATGTAGTTGTATATACTGTTATTCGTAGGATAATCTGTATTCATTTGTCGAAAAATCGTATCCAAATTTTGAATATCCATTATACATCCATATCTATTTTTTAAGGATTTGGTTCTCCAATCCATGCACTCGTATATCATTCATATCATTATCCATGATAAAACCTATATCAGTATTCATATCCCACTGACCATTTGCAACCTTAGTCGTGACACTCCTTGAAAACAATAAATGCATATTACTAGAGGGGGTTTTAGATGTGCACCCCCAAAAACTTGTGCAATTATTTATATACTCATATATATAAATCTTATAGTTAAATTGGGGTAAGGGTGATGAATCCGCGATTCATCATCTTAATATCTTGATCTTAGCAAAATCTCCGAGTAAAATCCCTTATAAATGTCAATAAAATCAATAAACTAACAAAATACCTCTTGTAAATAAAACACACTAATTATTGTATATTAGAATGTACAAAATAAATTACACATAAAGAGCCGCAAAAATAAAGGAGTTTTATACTTGTAAATAGCTCAAAACTTCATAGATTTTTAATAATTTCATTTCAACTCCTTTTTGCCTAATTCTTTCTCTAACTTGTTTATAAAAATATATATAAAAATACAAAAATACAAAATAAATTTTACCTCAAATAAATGCTCCTAGATCCCAAAGAGAAAAAGCCGTAAAGTCCAACTTCCAAGCTAAATTCCCGCTCCGTATGAATTCCAAATTCACCAAACTCACTTTTAAAGTTCAAGTTAGAAAATTATCTATCCAACGGAAGTGGTTTCATTAAAATCGGAGCTCATTTGCAAAAGTTGGGTTTTGGGACCTAGATGTACATTGTACCGTATGTATATATTCATACTTTCTTCTTTTTTTATTCTATCTCTCTTAATTATTAAAAATACAAAAAAATCATACTTGTGTTGTATTTTAGTTGTACTATTTTATTGTATTTTTTTGTTGTAAATATCTCTTATTAAAAAGACAAAAAAATTACATATTAGAAAAGTAAAAAAAATGTGTACATGTTGTTTGTCTTCCCTTGTAAATTGTCCACTATCTATTTTATTCTTTTTTATTCTATTGTAATTAAAGTAGATAACTTTATTTCATTTTATTTATTTAATTATTTTACATTCTCTACAATAACCACCATTCAACTCCATTACTCCACCATATTTTCTAACTTCTAATTCAACTCCACCATTTTATTAACCTTCATCCCACTCCATCTTAATTCTAACTTCCATTTTTCTTCTTCTTTATATACATGCCATTCTCCTCATTTTTGCCTTTGATCCATCTTTATGTGAGGAGAGCCTAGTTCCCTGAGTTGAATCGGTGACAGCGACGCAACCACGGTCGAGCGACGACGGCCCTCTCTCCGATGTGATCCGTTGGTTTTTTTCGCCAACATCGCAGCCGCAACCGCGCGCTGCTTAAGCTCATCGTACGCCGGCGATTCGAGCGAAGACCGTGCTCACGAGAGCACTCCATAGGCATCCGCCGTTCATCGTAGGTAATTTTATCATCTTGTCATTTTTTTTGCAATTTTTTTTAGCACATCATATCACCCCCATCCTCCATTTGTTTCTACTCTATCTTATTACCATCATCATTTTTTTCTTTTCTCATCATGTTCATTCCCTGTTTTAAACAAAATTAAAAAAAATAAAAAATTAAAACAAAAAAGGTTATTTCATTACCACCCACATCACACCATTTTTTTTCCTATCATCACCATCACCAATTCGTCTTCTTCCCATTTTGTTTATATTCACATTTGTTTCCTGTTTTAAAAAAAATTAAAAAAAAATAATAAAATTTTTAAAACAAAAAAAGTCTTTTATTACAAGCAAAAAAAATTAAAAAAAAAGAACCGCAGCAAGCAGCAGCGGTGGGAGAACCCACCGCCGTCGCCCCTCCTTTCCACCGCCGACCGCCGGCGGCTTTCCAGCCAACGGCAACGCCGCTACCTACTCCGCCGCGCTCCCCAGTAGCTTCCGCCGTGCCAACGGCCTCCAAAGGCGGCAACCACGACCGCCAGCATCAGCAACCGCCTTCGAAACCCCAGCCGACGACCGCGGCCAGCCCCTCCTTCCACGTCGATCCTCACCGCGCCGCCGGCGCCGCCTCCTCCGTGCGTGGTCGCGCGGCTGAGCCGCCCCTCCTCCGCGTAAATCCGCCGCCGACCACGCCACATTTGGGTTCTTCCATCGGGTAAGCAGGGAGGAAGAAGGTGCTTTTCAATTTTTTTTATTTGTAAAAATTACATTTGTTATTTCTCTAGTTTTTGGAATTGCAGTTTAGTCCCTGTGCATAAATTCAAGTTGTATTCTTATTTTCTGACTTTGCAAGAACACCCCTGTCTTTGTGGATTAATTTGGACATTTGTTGAGCATCATTTTATTCAAGAAAAATTGTTATTATGTTGAGCAACTTATTGTCTACTATCTGATTATTTATTTGTATTTTTGTGAGATATGGGTACAACAACAACAACAAAGCCTTTTCCCACAATTAAGTAGGGTCGGCTACATGGATTCTTCGCCTCCATTCAGATCTATCTTGGGTCAATCTCGGACTTATATCCAAAAAGCTAAGATCCCTTCGTATAGTCTCTTTCCAACACTTCTTGGGCCGTCCTCGCCCTCTCTTAGCCGGCTCAACATCCCAACACTCGCATCTCCTAACCGGTGCACCAGTTGACCTTCTTTGCAAATGACCAAACCATCTTAAGCGGTTTTCTCGCATCTTATCCTCGATCGGAGCTACACCAACTTTCTTTCTAATTGCGTCATTCCGAATCCGATCTTTACGTGTATGTCCACACATCCATCTTAGCATTTTCATTTCTGCTACAGCCATTCTCTGCACATGTCTATGGTTCACAGGCCAACATTCAGAACCATAAAGAATAGCAGGTCTCACGGCTGCTTTGTAAAACTTTCCTTTAATTTTTAAAGGAATTTTCTTATCACAAAGAACAGCGGAGGCTCCTCTCCACTTTAGCCAGCCTGCATTTATTCTATTAGTAACATCTCCATCAATTTCCCCATCATGTTGCAAAATAGATCCCAGATATTTAAAAGAATCTCTCTTCTGAATGTTATCGTCACCAATCTTCACCTCGATTCCTTCACCATTGCTTCCATCAAGGTGCATTCCATATATTCCGTCTTAGCCCTACTTATACGAAAGCCTTTAGTCTCCAAAGCATGTCTCCAAACCTCAAGCTTCTCATTTACTCCATCTCTAGTCTCATCAATCAACACAATATCATCAGCAAATAACATACACCAAGGTAACTCATCCTGAATGTGACTTGTCAACTCGTCCATAATCAAAGTAAAAAGAAATGGACTCAAAGCTGAACCTTGATGTAAACCAATGTTGATATCAAAATAGTCAGTCTTCCCCGTCGGGGTCCTTACACAAGATAAAGCCCTATCATACATATCCTTTATGAGATTAATGTATAGGACAGGTATTTGTCTCTTCTCCAAAACTCTCCATAGTATCTCTCGTGGGACGGAATCATAAGCCTTCTCCAAATCAATAAAGATCATATGGATATTCTTCCTTTTAGCTCTATAAATCTCCATTGTTCTCCTCAGCAAATGGATGTCTTCAATAGTTGAGCGACCTGGCATGAATCCGAATTGGTTTTCTTTTACTTGGGAAACTTGTCTCAACCTTCTTTCGATCACACGTTCCCAAATTTTCATAGTGTGACTCATCAGCTTGATACCTCTGTAATTTGAACAATTTTGAATGTCTCCTTTGTTCTTATAAAGAGGCACCACGATACTCCTCCTCCAATCTTCAGGCATTTTCTTGCTTCTCCAAATAACATTGAATAGATTCGTAAGCCAAGTCAAACTACGCTCACCTAAAACTTTCCATACTTCTACAGGGATGTCATCCGGTCCAACACCTTTCCCAGGTCTCATAACCTTCAAGGCCTCCTCTACTTCTTTTCTTTGTATTCGTCTATAGCATGCACGATTCAAGTAACTTTCACTACTAGCTAGATCACCCAAAGTGATCTCTCTACTTCCTTCTCCAATGAAAAGTTTATGGAAGTACTGCTCCCATCTAATCTCTATATCCTTCTGAGTAACAAGCACGTGACCTTCCTCGTCCTTAATGCATCTCACTTGAGAAAGGTCTTTGGTCTTTCTTTCTCTTGCTTTGGCCAACCTGAATATATCCTTCTGGCCCTCTTTAGAGTTGAGATTTTTATACAAAACCTCATAAGCTTTTGACTTAGCTTCGCTTACAGCCTTCTTTGCTTCCTTCTTCGCTATTTTATAGTCTGTGACAGTTTCCTCTGTTCTATCCTTAGACATAGCTTTAAAGCAAGCTCTTTTAATTTTTAGCTTCTCTTGCACCCCTTCACTCCACCACCAAGCCTCCTTTTGACCCGGAGCTCCTCCTTTTGACTCGCCTAGCATCTCTTTGGCTACCTTTCGAATACAAGATGCTACTGCCTCCCACATCTCGTTTGCACTACCGCTACAATCCCAAGATGAGTCTTCAAAAACCTTCTCCTTGAAGCTTGATTGCTTCAGCGGAAGATTCCACCACCTAGTTCTAGTGATCTTAGAAACCTTCATTTTCTTTACCAGCCCTTTTATTTGTAAATCCAAGACTAACAAGCGATGTTGGGTTGTCAAACTCTCTCCAGGGATTACTTTGCAATCTTTGCAACACAACCGATCTCTTCTCCTCAACGCAAAGTAATCTATCTGTGTTCTAGTTGAGCCACTCTTATAAGTAATTAAATGCTCCTCCCTCTTCTTGAAAAGAGTGTTTGCTATGAAAAGATCATACGCAGTAACAAAATCCAGAATGACTTTTCCCTCTTCGTTTCTATCCCCAAAACCATGTCCTCCATGCACACTTGCATACCCTGAAACATCTTTTCCCACATGTCCATTAAGATCTCCACCTATGCAAACCATCTCTCTTTGTGGGATTCCTTGTAAAATCCTATCCAGATCCTCCCAAAAAGCTTGTTTAGTCCTTTCATCTAAACCAATTTGCGGTGCATAAACTGAGATGATATTCAGAATTTCTTCTTCAAGCACCAACTTTAGCAAAATAATCCGATCTCCAAATCTTTGCACCTCAACCACACAATCGTTCAAATCTTTATGAACAACCACTCCAACACCGTTTCTGCCCTTATCTTTACCTGAATACCAAAGTTTAAAGCCTGTCTTCTCGATCTCCCTTGCTTTCTCTCCAACCCATTTAGTCTCTTGAAGACAAAATATATGAATCTTCCTTCTTTCCATTGTATCCACTATCTCCATCAATTTTCCAGTTAAAGTACCGATATTCCAACTACCAATCCGTAACTTCCTTTGCAATCTCTTTTGGACTAACTTCTTTACTCGCATGCGTCCATTATGCGAGAACCCTTGTAAATTTTGGACTGCATCCGGGCGGTGATGCAGCGGAACTAGCTTATTTACCCGCATGCGTTCCTCATGCGAGAACCCTTGTAAATTTTGAACTACATCCAGGCTGCGATGTAGCGGCCCTTGCCCATTTTTCATTGCATTCGGGCGATGCAACGCGTCGCAAGTAGGGAACGCCCCAACGAAATCTGTATGTTTGCTTAAATCCATGTTTAAAAGATCCGAACGGTTTTGAGATAAATTCATAAGTAGTGTTCTTAGAAGAACTTTAAGAACACTATTTATAAATTTATCTCTCCTGCGCTGGCTGTCGGCTACCTAACGCGCAACCCTCCTCATTTACCCGGGCTTGGGACCGACCATGGCTGAGTTATTGTGAGATATGGGTAATTAACCAAAATTGATTAACTGAAATTTTACATAGTTTACCCATTCTGTGCTATTAAATTAATATCTAACACACGGTTGCTCTAAAAATTCCACAAAAATTATATTTGATGCTTTGATGAGTGCTTAACATACTGTCCAAATTTCATTCAAAATGGAGTTGTCTTGTGCCTTAAATAAATTGTAGAGTGATTTTAGTTTTTGATTTTTAATTAAATCCCCGTATATTCTTTTTGCAAAATTTCAACTCTCCTAGATTGCTTATCTAAATATCTTTCTGAGATAAATCGCACTCTGATTAATTTGATAACGTGGATTTATTAGGAATTATTTACTCACTGTCACTCTGTTTCCACTAAAAAATTCATAAAAAATTCATAACTTGTCAAAAAATTCCAAAAAAATTACTGTAGCTTTCTTGCATCATGTTTTCATTCCAGTAATTTTTTCATGATTTTTGCTTTCTGTTTGTGTGATAAATTGCAAAAAGACCCTTAAAAAGTGTGCATTTTTCATTCTTGCATTTTAAGTCCTAAAATTCAAAAAAAATGTGTTTTGTTTTCATCTCTGGATTAGTATTCTAGGAAAAATATAATTTGGCTAAATTGGATTAATTTCTCATTAAAATTAATTTGGCTAAGTTGTATGCTTTCGTAGTGTTTTAATTCAACCGCATCTTGCATTGATATTTCTTTTTGCATTAAAAAATTATTAAAAAAATACCGTTTGGATATCTAGATCTTAAATTTGCAAATTAAACCCAAGTTGTTCCTTTGCCTCCCTGAGTTCGACCCCGGACTTGCCCGTGATATAAATTAAAGCCGAGACACTCTTCACGGAGATCTTCTCTCGGTTCTGACCGAATCGCTAAGTACACGTGCTACAACGAAGCCGAATTAAACATTGTATTCAGCGTCCCGTCAGATGGCACCGTTGCCGGGGAGGCAAACGGCTTAGGGACTAATTTAAAAATTTGGATTTAGTTTTCCATTTACTCGGGTAGTCTGACCCCCGAGCCACTTGTATTTATTCTATTTTTTTTGCAATTATTTCTCTTCATATTTTTGTATATATCTTGTTGTTTATCTCTCTAATATAAATCTTTGTTTCCTTGCGAGGGCCCGGTGGACTTGGAGTGCATCGGAGGTCGACGGACGCGAGGAGCGCCGACTGCTGAAGTGCGAGGATAAAACAATTTATTTTTGAGAGAATTTTGTAAATTATTGTAATTATTTAGGTAGTTGCTCAATTCTAGCGGCTCTTGTTTGAGAGCTCGCGCATGTAAAAAGTCTTGGACATTATTTGTGGTGTGTCGAGCCTGTTTCACTCTCCGGCGAGGGTGGGGCTTGACTTGAGTGGCGAAAATTAAGGATTAGGCACACGGTAGTTTAGAATCAAATTTGTTTGTGCCCATCGTAATTTAGGCCACACTTATCTTAGAAGATTCACATATCTTATAAGATTCATAATGAGACGCACATAGACACGTACTACTTAGCTCAAATCCAATCAATTCTTCCCCGCTAATAGTATATTGTTTAGGTGCGGTTTCCTCGATCTGCATGCATTTAGTGTAATATTTACAAATTCAGTTTTGCATAACGCATGAAGAGTGCTGGGATTCACTGTAAGTATACCTTCTTCTGAGCATGCTTCATAGTTTCTCGTTTGCATTCTGATTTCCGATTCCCTTCTTGTTTTACAACTTAAGGTCAAAAGGAAATTGGGACTGAACGGTAGACGTGCTTGTGTGTTCACATAAATTTCAAGTGATAACCTAACTCTAAAATTGGGACTGAATTGAGCAGGTCGATCTAATTAATTGGAATAAAAAGAACCCTTGTTCTCGGGTGCATAAAGCCCTCATTGTTTGTTTTAATTGCAAGTGAGAGAGAGACGACCCTAGGATAGAGCCAAGTCTGGATTTCTTACTTACAACTGGTTCTTTCTTTTTAGGCGATTAGCTACTTTTCAGTGAGGATTTACGGGTAGCCGGTAAACGGTCCGGACTTCCTTAGCAGAGTGGGAGGTTTAGAGGATGTCTTAGTCCTCAAGGAACGGGTAGCCGTATTTATACGGTCCGTACTTACTCCTATACTGGCTGAAAGTAGGTCAAACTAGTCGTAAGAACCGGGCCAGTCTGTAGGAAAATACGGGCACCTAACAGCTCGTTAATCTTTCCAAGATTGTATTCTCACCAACTAAAATTGACCAGATAAATCAGCCGAACTCTTACGGCCATCACGTGTTGAGTTGGTGAAATTGGGGGTTTGAATTGCGTTTGAATTGTGTGAGTTCACTCCGCACATTTACGTGCACCGTAGAACTAGCGCCTCATTGATTATCGTGATCTAATCGGTTCTTTTGACATCGAAGATGACTGATTGGGGGGATATTTATTCGGACTTTGCGAATCTCTCATTGAACCCTTCAAAAAGTACGTCTTCAAAGGTCCAAGCGCAACTTGGATCAACCTGGACTCATGACCCTCTTGAGCCCAGGATCACTCACTCTCGGGATGGTTACTCTCAAACCATTCCCTTTCTCTCTTCCCACCTCACCGAGGAAGACCATCGCCTTGGTGAGAATATCATGATTCATAAATCCTCTTCTAATCAAGAAAATATTGCTGATTCAGGACATATAGAAGATTCGAGTAAAATGCCAAAGAAGAAAGAAGAGGAAGAAGAGAACCATGAAGACCCGATGAGAAGTATACTTGCCCGATTAGCTGCATCTGAGCAACAACAAGCATTACTGAGAGCTCAGTTAGGACAGTTAAATGTTGGGGTCCAACTACCAATGGATGCGGCATACAACCCCGGACAATATCAAATTCATAACTACTTGAGTCCGACCGAACCCACTGTTGACTTTGAGTTGAAGCCGCACTTTCTGAACCTGCTGCCACATTTTGATGGGAATGCTTCTGAGGAGCCATATGCATTCCTCAGAGACTTTGAGCTCATCTGTGCTAACCTCAAACATAACAATGTTAGCCAGGATTATATTAGGCTCAAAGCCCTTCCATTTGCCTTGGGTGGAAAAGCCGATTACTAGGTGAAGAATCTTGGAATCATCGTCACCACTTATGCCCAGTTCAAGGACCTATTCCTAAAGAAGTTCTACCCGTTGAGTAGAACTAACATGATGAGGACGCGAATTACGAGTTTTTCCCAATTACCCAATGAAGCCTTCTGTGATGCTTGGGAAAGATTCAAGGACATCCTGCAAAAGTGTCCTTGTCATAGACTAGATGACAACATCTTGGTCCAATCCTTCTTCACTGGTCTCAACCCTGAGATGCAGGGTTTAGTGAGCGCTGCCTGTGGAGGCAGCTATACATCACGAGGAGCGGATACCGTCTGGAGGGTATTCGAGCAGATGGCTGAAACTAGCCGCTCACAGATGGCCAGCAGGGCCTATACACCATCCCCCAATTCACTCTCATTTGGAGGGGGAAAATCAGTTGTAGTCGATCTTTCTCAGGACGTGATCCCTAGCATGGGACTTCTTGCTGACAAGCTTACTGTAGTTGAGAAGATCGACAGGAGGATTGATGAGTTAGACCGGAGCGTCTCCAAACTTCCAAAACAGTTGGAGGAGTTGACTGAGAAGGTATCCAAGATACGGATACCCGCCGTGACTGCACCCGCTGCTCCCATTTACCGAGTTCACCATGTTCAGGAGCAGTTGGTGTCAGGGCAACCCCAGCCGTGGGAGCAGGACCAATCCTACACCCACTCTTTCCAGCAGCCACCTCCAGCAGCAGAGACAGTCCAGGAGGAGCCTCCACCAGTTTGGGAGGTGAATGGGATATGGTATACTCAGGACTCTGCCAGGCAGGGAAGTACGGGAGACCGACAGACCTATCAGCGTCCCCCGACCTTTCACAACACCGCATTCACCTCCGCACCACCTCCGTCACAGCAGAGCCCTGGATTCCATCCACCCCAACAGCAGAGGCAGCAATACCAGCAGTATGGCCGACAGGGCCATTACCAGACGGGCCAGCAGGGCCCGCAACCCCAATAGCAGCAACAGAGGCAGTACACTGGCCAGCAGGGCCCGTCTTCCCGTTCTTCTTCTCAATCTTATCCACTTCCTTCATTGTCTAGTCCCGTGGATATTCAGCAGCAGATACTCGACAAGCTACGTTCCTACAGGAACGAGGTTCAAGACTTACGGGTGGATGTCAACCGCCTGTCAAGATGGCGAGACGAGCAGACTGCACCCTCTACCTCGATCCCAGCCCAAGTTCAGGCTAACCCCAATAGCCTGAACCGTTCTAGTTCTCAGCAGCACTTTGGTCAGGTATACTATTCAGCATCTCCTAAATCTGAACATGAGATTCTTTCGTGTGACGAGGCTAACCACATGTCACTCAGGAGCGGAAGGACCATGGTCGTACCTGATGATGAATCTCATATTCATCATGCTAAAAACTCCTTATTAAAATCCCTGCTTAAACAAACCAATAAAAATCACCTCTAATTCTTTGATTTTATCATATACTATATTTAGCCTTTAATTATTTGTATTTAATTGCCCTTATTTTTATGTAATTATTTTATAACTCAAAAACCCCTAAAAATTAGGTAGATAAGTTGTCTATAATTCACTGACCTTTAAAACCACTAAAAAATGCAAAAACAGCTCAAAACCACAAAATCGGTGTTTTTATCCCCTTAAAAATACCCCCAAAAATAGCTTTTGTACAGATGACCTCTTTTGGCTTTTTGACCAACATGAAAGTTGTAGATCTCATCGAGACGAGCAACTTTCATGTTTTGACTTTTTCCAGATTCGGCCTCTAACTATTTCTTTTATATTTTTCTTTATATTTATTTCTGAATTATTCTGATTGGGCCACGTGGCGCCCTCTGGGCCGCCCACGTGGCCCACTTCCCATTACGCCACCCGGCGGCTTCCGCGGCCGTTGGATCTCCTCAAATTCGCCTACATCTGAGCCATCCATCTCGTCTCACTCCTCAGCCGCCCGATCTGATCTTAGATCAGATCAGAGCCGCCCACTAGCGCCTGATCCTAAGCCGTTCGATCATCTCTCCATCCAATGATCCCTAGTGTGCCACGTCGCCCCTCTTCTCAACCCTCCGATCCTGCCAACCATCCAACGCCCCTCAGCTCTCCACGTCGCCCATTCACTATCAACCGTCAGATCCAAGTCCAGATCCAATCTAAGCCGCTCATCTGCACCTAACTCCCCGCCGCTTGATCTAATCCTATGATATAATCGGAACCCTCCATCAGCGCCTCCTCCAAACCGTTGGATCACTAGATCCAACGGTTGCTACCCATCGTCTACCTCACGTAACCCCCCCCTCCAGCCGTTTCACATCACGCGCACTTCACCCCCTTCCATTTTTGGCCGAAACTCCAGTCACTCTCGTCGCTCCATAACGCCACCTCCATGAACCCTGACCCTCCGCCATCCTCGCGCCACCATCAGTATCCCTCTACCGTTACCACATCTCCATTAAAACCTCGCTCAAAAACGCCTCACCAACATCGAAACCCCCGATTTCCGCCACCTATAAAAGCCCTCCCCAGCCACCGGAGCTACTCGTCCACCGTTATTGGGTCATCCCCTAGCTTCCTCCGCCCCTCCGGTGACAGCGGAGGGGCGGAATGTCGAGGCGATCATGGGGTTGTCCTGGTGTCGACCCACGGCCAACTCCGCCGTGTTTCGGTGTGCCTCCGGCCACCATCGAGCTTCGTGCACCGGCCGCGCACGCTGGCGAAGACCCCGAGCTCCACCGGTGCTCAGCCCAGGCCTCCTCCTCCGCCACACCTCGCTCCGGCGAGGTGCCCTGTTTTTGACCCATTTTCTTTCATTTATTTCTCCGCCAAACATCGCCATCACCTTCATCCGATCAACTCTCCAGCTTCGCCCAACCATCCCGACTTTCGCCGACTCACCCCCCCCTTCTCCAGAACCTCTCCCACTCCGACTCCCCTCTCCTCCCGCTCCGCCGGAGAAGAGATCTCAGGCCACCATTTCTCGTCGCTCCCACGGCCACCACTCCCCTCATAAAATACTCACGCACCCTCGCACGAGCTTGGGATATCAAGTGACACTTGCAGGTACTCTGATTGATCGGATTTTACACCGGAGCTCCATCAAGCGTTTCTGCTCCGGCGAGGCTTCCTCGACCTTGACCTCCGACCATCCCCGGACCCTCAGCTCGCCTCCAGGATCTCCGCCATAACTTCCACGAGCTCTCCGGACCTCCGCCTCGCATGGAGAAGCTCGGTGGAGCAACCAGAAGGTCACCGGAGTCCAGCCTCCTCCGGTGGCTCGCAGCGGAGAAGGACGTACAGGTGTCGTTCGATCTCCATGATCGAACGGGTATGATAAAGACACGTGGCACCCGAGCCTACTGTCCACGCCTACAGGCTCGGGTGGACCAGACCTCGCCCGAACCTCCAGTTGATGCCACGTTGCTCCGAAGCTGAGCCTCGACCCGAGCCTAGTCCCTCACGTGCGGAGCACGTGAGGTGCTGGGTAAATTGCAAAGAAAGACCCGGAAGTTCATGTAATTACAACTTGGTCCCCAGGCACGTGCCCCACGTGCGTGCCCGGGTATTTTACAGGGAAGGCCCTCAGAGTTTGAAGATTTACAAAAAGGCCCCTGCGCGCATTGGGAAAATTACAGACAGGCCCAGGCGGTTTTTACTATTTGCAATTAGGTCCCTCCAGGGACCTAAATGCAATATTTATCCCTTTATTTTATTGCATTTTTATTACATTTATGCCCTTGCACTGTTTTTAGCATAACTTGAGCATCGTAGGTCCAAATTGCATGATTTTAGTGTCGTTTTGATCCTTGTTTTGTTCTCTACATTCTAGCATGTTTAATTGTCTTATTTGCTCTTGTTTAATTAAAGTGAATTTTTATGTGGCAAATGGACCCTGCCCTCCTTGCCTTGCTTGAATTTGATGACACTCTTTATTGTTGCGATTAAATTGACACTAGTTTCAGTTTTCTCATGCTGCTCATAATTTTTAAGGGTATAATTGTAGTATTTAATCTGTGTATAATTTCTCTTGCATATTCGCACATGCATCTCTTTAATTTGCATAAAAAACCGATAAAAATACATGCATCATATCATCACTTAGCATAGTGCTTCATAAATTGCATAAGGACCTGAAATTGAGATTAATTCATATTGAACTTCATGAATCAAAATTCAAAAGCCATAATTAAGCAGCGGTATCCCTGTGTTCGACCTTGGTACACTTGCCAAGTATAAATTCTCCACGACATTCAAAGATCGTGGTTTTTGCTGAACAAAATTCGCCTCCTGTACTACGACTTAATTCATCATTATTATCGAGGCGAATTTTACGTTCATCTAATGGCGCCGTTGCCGGGGATACGGCTTTGCTTAATTTTTGAATTTTGATTTTTTTTAATTAATTCAATAATTTCTTGGTCCTAATTTCATGCATCATTTCTTTGCATTATTTTGCTGATTTAATTTCTCGGAGTTCTAACTTTTCTCTTTTGTGGCAGGGCCCATGAAAATCGGGGACGCCTGATCGTCATGGAGGCGCGAAGTCGGGAGCTTCAGCTGAAGAGGCCGCACAAGAAGCCGTGAAGATTTCTAAGATTTTTATCAGTCAAATTTTGCATTGCATGTTGTAAAAAAAAAACTTGCATCTGCATATTTATTTTCAGAATTGCATTTTGTAAAAAAAAAAAATCCCCCCCCCCACACACACTCACACCTACACTGCACATACTCACCCCACCCACCCCCTGTATATTTCTATCTCTCTCTCTCTCTCTGTGTGTATATATATTCTTCATAAACCCCCCCCCCCCCTAACACAGACCTTACTTAGGCTATTTGTAGCCTAAGTATAGGGGGGACCTGCCTGCTCTTCCTTCCCTCGTCCCGTCTTCTTGTACTTAGGCCAATTTTGGCCTAAGTATAGGGGGACTCTCCTCCTCAGTTCCGCTATATCTCCCTGTACTTGAACCGAGCCTTGGCTTCATGGCACTTGTGCTATGAGGACATAGCAAATTTTAAGTATAGGGGGGTATACCGTATATTATTGTATATTACTTTAGCCTTAGCTCGCGTTTTTAAAACTTTTTAATTTTCAGGCTGGGTTTTGGTAAACTAGTGAACTGAGTAAAATCCTGTAAAAATTAAAATTTTGAGGGATTAATCTTTGTAAATAACCCTTTTTCAAAAAAAAATGAAAAATTAAAAATGTTTTTCGGAATTTGGCTCTGACTACTAGGCTTAGTAAACATTTTCAATGAGGGAACCTCGGTCTCCCTTAGCAGAGTGGGTGGTTTAAAGGACACCGCATATGGCACCGTCCTTAAGGATCACGGGTCTCGACCCGCACTTACACCCATACTGGCTGAGAGTGGATACTTTTATTTATTTGAGCCTGGGTCAGTCATTGTCTCTCCGACAAAAAAAATTATTAAAACCCATAAAAATTTGCAAAAGTCAAAAATCACACAAAAATTCACTAACCCATGGAGTTGGTGTTTTCCTGACACATTCACACTCACGCAAGGCTTGAGGATTTTTGAGGACACTGGATCTCTGGGATCTTGAGAGTCTAAGTTAACATACCTTAGTCATTAGGGTTTTCATGACTTAAATATCCATACTCCTCTGGTTTGAAAGATTTGAGTGCTATATTGCACTCTTAATCTCTACTTTCAAGAAAATATGATCAGCACAGTCACTTCCACAACTGCATGATTGATGAGCTGAGATGAGATATCACTTGAGGAACTAGGACCATGGATTTAAGTTTAGACCTGATCTAAGGATATTCGAGGATGGGATAAAGTTAATGAAGGCTTCAGAAAACCTGAGTGTCAGCAAAACCCTAGCCAGTATGTGAACAAGATTCATATGCTATCTCTTGATATTTACCTAAAAGTGCCAGGGTGTGATGAAACTTAAAGAAACTTGTTGATCAGTGTGCGCCAATCTCTTGGTAAAAGCAGTGGAGCTAGCCAACAAAAGAAATGAAATGTTAAAGAAAAGCTCTAAAACCAAAGTCAATTCCAAATGAGCTTCCACCAAAGGCGAGCGCTCCCAAATATTTTCAAGTGTCCACTTGGACCAAGCGCTAATTAGGACCAAGGAGTCGGGCTGACACCACAAAAAGGGCCCTGCATCGTAAGCGATACAAGTCTGGGTGTCGAAGGTATCTTAGATACTCAGAAAAGACACACCCCGGTGTACTCCCAGAAAAACAAGTGCAGACGACTCCAACTCTCTTGACGGACACATTGATCAACAAGATAATAATTTACAAGTGTTGAGTAAAAGGCACTCGAGAGGCCCCTTGTTCCAATGTGAGGGTGAGAAAATTAGACACAATCCCATGTCCCTCCATCATCTGGCCGTCCATTTACATTTTAAAGTCTGACAAACTAAAGAGATGGTTGACTGAAGCAAGAGTAGACTTCTTCCCTAGTATTGAGGATTAGGTCTAGAGGAGAGTCTTTGGGACTGGAACCTTGGGTGATACATCGACTCGGCTCTCATGAAATGCAGTACACTAAATGTCATATCCTTATGTTATATGTACAAAAAGAGAGTCTGATAATCAGAGAAGTTGGATTCCTTCTAAGGCTTGGATAAACCCAGAATTTTAGGATCACTCAGGTCAAGGGTCTTCGAAAGATCAAGCCTTGAATTTGTCACGCGCACTGTCAGGAATTAATCCGACTCCTTCATTCTTTAGATGCTCGGGGACGAGCATGGTTTAAGTATAGGGGTATGATGAATCTCATATTCATCATGCTAAAAACTCCTTATTAAAATCCCTGCTTAAACAAACCAATAAAAATCACCTCTAATTCTTTGATTTTATCATATACTATATTTAGCCTTTAATTATTTGTATTTAATTGCCCTTATTTTTATGTAATTATTTTATAACTCAAAAACCCCTAAAAATTAGGTAGATAAGTTGTCTATAATTCACTGACCTTTAAAACCACTAAAAAATGCAAAAACAGCTCAAAACCACAAAATCGGTGTTTTTATCCCCTTAAAAATACCCCCAAAAATAGCTTTTGTACAGATGACCTCTTTTGGCTTTTTGACCAACATGAAAGTTGTAGATCTCATCGAGACGAGCAACTTTCATGTTTTGACTTTTTCCAGATTCGGCCTCTAACTATTTCTTTTATATTTTTCTTTATATTTATTTCTGAATTATTCTGATTGGGCCACGTGGCGCCCTCTGGGCCGCCCACGTGGCCCACTTCCCATTACGCCACCCGGCGGCCTCCGCGGCCGTTGGATCTCCTCAAATTCGCCTACATCTGAGCCATCCATCCCGCCTCACTCCTCAGCCGCCCGATCTGATCTTAGATCAGATCAGAGCCGCCCACTAGCGCCTGATCCTAAGCCGTTCGATCATCTCTCCATCCAATGATCCCTAGTGTGCCACGTCGCCCCTCTTCTCAACCCTCCGATCCTGCCAACCATCCAACGCCCCTCAGCTCTCCACGTCGCCCATTCACTATCAACCGTCAGATCCAAGTCCAGATCCAATCTAAGCCGCTCATCTGCACCTAACTCCCCGCCGCTTGATCTAATCCTATGATATAATCGGAACCCTCCATCAGCGCCTCCTCCAAACCGTTGGATCACTAGATCCAACGGTTGCTACCCATCGTCTACCTCACGTAACCCCCCCTCCAGCCGTTTCACATCACGCGCACTTCACCCCCTTCCATTTTTGGCCGAAACTCCAGTCACTCTCGTCGCTCCATAACGCCACCTCCATGAACCCTGACCCTCCGCCATCCTCGCGCCACCATCAGTATCCCTCTACCGTTACCACATCTCCATTAAAACCTCGCTCAAAAACGCCTCACCAACATCGAAACCCCCGATTTCCGCCACCTATAAAAGCCCTCCCCAGCCACCGGAGCTACTCGTCCACCGTTATTGGGTCATCCCCTAGCTTCCTCCGCCCCTCCGGTGACAGCGGAGGGGCGGAATGTCGAGGCGATCATGGGGTTGTCCTGGTGTCGACCCACGGCCAACTCCGCCGTGTTTCGGTGTGCCTCCGGCCACCATCGAGCTTCGTGCACCGGCCGCGCACGCTGGCGAAGACCCCGAGCTCCACCGGTGCTCAGCCCAGGCCTCCTCCTCCGCCACACCTCGCTCCGGCGAGGTGCCCTGTTTTTGACCCATTTTCTTTCATTTATTTCTCCGCCAAACATCGCCATCACCTTCATCCGATCAACTCTCCAGCTTCGCCCAACCATCCCGACTTTCGCCGACTCACCCCCCCCCTTCTCCAGAACCTCTCCCACTCCGACTCCCCTCTCCTCCCGCTCCGCCGGAGAAGAGATCTCAGGCCACCATTTCTCGTCGCTCCCACGGCCACCACTCCCCTCATAAAATACTCACGCACCCTCGCACGAGCTTGGGCTATCAAGTGACACTTGCAGGTACTCTGATTGATCGGATTTTACACCGGAGCTCCATCAAGCGTTTCTGCTCCGGCGAGGCTTCCTCGACCTTGACCTCCGACCATCCCCGGACCCTCAGCTCGCCTCCAGGATCTCCGCCATAACTTCCACGAGCTCTCCGGACCTCCGCCTCGCATGGAGAAGCTCGGTGGAGCAACCAGAAGGTCACCGGAGTCCAGCCTCCTCCGGTGGCTCGCAGCGGAGAAGGACGTACAGGTGTCGTTCGATCTCCATGATCGAACGGGTATGATAAAGACACGTGGCACCCGAGCCTACTGTCCACGCCTACAGGCTCGGGTGGACCAGACCTCGCCCGAACCTCCAGTTGATGTCACGTTGCTCCGAAGCTGAGCCTCGACCCGAGCCTAGTCCCTCACGTGCGGAGCACGTGAGGTGCTGGGTAAATTGCAAAGAAAGACCTGGAAGTTCATGTAATTACAACTTGGTCCCCAGGCACGTGCCCCACGTGCGTGCCCGGGTATTTTACAGGGAAGGCCCTCAGAGTTTGAAGATTTACAAAAAGGCCCCTGCGCGCATTGGGAAAATTACAGACAGGCCCAGGCGGTTTTTACTATTTGCAATTAGGTCCCTCTAGGGACCTAAATGCAATATTTATCCCTTTATTTTATTGCATTTTTATTACATTTATGCCCTTGCACTGTTTTTAGCATAACTTGAGCATCGTAGGTCCAAATTGCATGATTTTAGTGTCGTTTTGATCCTTGTTTTGTTCTCTACATTCTAGCATGTTTAATTGTCTTATTTGCTCTTGTTTAATTAAAGTGAATTTTTATGTGGCAAATGGACCCTGCCCTCCTTGCCTTGCTTGAATTTGATGACACTCTTTATTGTTGCTATTAAATTGACACTAGTTTCAGTTTTCTCATGCTGCTCATAATTTTTAAGGGTATAATTGTAGTATTTAATCTGTGTATAATTTCTCTTGCATATTCGCACATGCATCTCTTTAATTTGCATAAAAAACCGATAAAAATACATGCATCATATCATCACTTAGCATAGTGCTTCATAAATTGCATAAGGACCTGAAATTGAGATTAATTCATATTGAACTTCATGAATCAAAATTCAAAAGCCATAATTAAGCAGCGGTATCCCTGTGTTCGACCTTGGTACACTTGCCAAGTATAAATTCTCCACGACATTCAAAGATCGTGGTTTTTGCTGAACAAAATTCGCCTCCTGTACTACGACTTAATTCATCATTATTATCGAGGTGAATTTTACGTTCATCACCTGACCGGGCGAGGGACACGAGGAGGGGCATCTCTGGAGCTCTACCTGAGGAGTCTTCAGAGGACGAGGAGGAGAGGCATCATATTTCAGAGCCCCATCAGAACCAATCGAGGATTTCTACTCAGGGAGCCGAGAGGAGGAGGAGAGTACGTATGCAGCATCGTCAGCATGGATATTCTTCTGAGTCTACGGAGGACCTTGCATCTCCGGTTGTGGCGGATACCATTCCAGCTTCTATTCCACAACCTTTAGTAGATAGTTTTGATTTCGATTCCATGTTGCATCAAAAAGATTCTTGTATGAAGAACTCTGTTTCCGTTAAGTCAAAGAATGATCCTTCAGTTCATGATTCAGATTCTTCATCCTCTATTTCCTTAGCTTCAATCCCTTTCCCCCGTGCTCTTACGGCAGGAAAGCGCATCAACAAGATTCAGAAAGATGACCCCGATATGGCACGGTTTTGTAAAGAAAACAACACAGTTAAGGTGCCATTTGATGAATATGTGGCTAACCATCCTGCCTTCCAAAAATACCTTAAGGTGAGATGCACACCTAGAAGGGTTAGCGGGAAGAAAGACAACCGAAATATAAAGACACATGTCTTATCAGTAGCCACAACCTATTGTCTCACGAATCAGACTTTGCCAAAGAAAAAGAGAGACATGGGTGCTCACTATGTGGAGAGTCGTATTGACGACATTGCGTTTGCACACACACTCTTAGATAACGGTTCTTCGATCAACTTACTTCCCTTAGCATTATATCAGAAATTGGAGTTGGGACCACTTCGCAAATCTAGAGCTTTACTCCAATTCGCAGATCGTTCAGTGAAGAGACCTAAGGGAGAAGTGAAGAACGTCGTTATCTCGATTGAGGACCAGAACTATCAGGTGGACTTCACAGTCTTGGACATGGAGATTCCCGATCATTGGAGAGAATCTCATATCATTCTCGGGCGACCCTTCCTTAGGACCGCAGGCGCAGCTTTCGACTATGGTACGGGAATGATGAAGTTCCGTTCTCCAGGCGGAGAGGTGAACCTTGAGATGAAGCAAACCAAGTGTCAGCGACCCGATTCAGAGAGTAGCACAGAGTACTCATCTTCAGAGGCAGACTGCAGTTTGATTAGCATAGTTGGGATTTGGGGACAGATTCCTTCAGGACAGAACGAGACCCTTTCATCTGGAGAGGATATAGTGCATGATGCAGTTTGCCAGGTGTTGTTTGATTTTGCTAGAGATGCATCAACCTATTCTCATGATGACTTAGAGATCCATCCGGATCTGTCAGTTCCATCATCTTCGGAACAATCATGGGACATAGATGACGAGTCGGACGTGGCTTTTGCCGATTGTTTGGATACTTTTGACTATCCGACTCCTGATACTTCTGATTTGGTGGCGAATACTACTCAGCTTAGCCCACCTTCATGCAGCACGGAACCAGATTCAGATTCAGTTCAACCAGATCTGCTTGATGATACCACATTGCCAGAACTGAAATCACTACCTCCTACACTTAAGTATGCCTTTCTTGCGGGACCCAAAGAGAGATATCCTGTCATCATTAGCTCAGACTTGTCTTTAGAGCAGGAGTCTAGGTTGTTAGAAGTCTTAGAGAGGAACCACAAAGCAATAGGCTGGACAGTGTCGGATCTCGTGGGCATCAACCCCGCTCTCTGCTCGCACCACATTTTTACTGAGGATAATGTGAGACCTTCCCGTGAGTTTCAGAGGAGACTTAACCCCAATCTACGGGAAGTGGTGAATAAAGAAATTGAGAAATGGTGCAAAGCATGGTTTATATACCCTATTTCTGACTCCAAGTGGGTGGCCCCACTTCATGTTGTCCCGAAGAAGTCGGGAATTCAGATGGTCACCAACGAGGAGGGGGTAGAGATCGCGACACGAGTACCTACGTCGTGGCGTGTCTGTGTCGACTACAGGCGCCTGAATGCCACGACAAAGAAAGATCACTTTCCCTTGCCTTTTATTGATTAGATCTTGGAGAGACTTGCAGGGAAAGAGTTCTTCTGTTTTCTTGACGGGTACTCAGGATACAACCAGGTGGCCATAGCCCCTGAGGACCAGGAAAAGACCACATTCACATGTCCATTCGGCACTTATGCTTTCAGGCGCATGCCATTCGGGCTCTGCAATGCTCCGGGCACATTTCAGCGGTGCATGATAGCCATATTTGCCGAGATGGTTGGAGATTTCCTGGAAGTGTTTATGGATGACTTCTCGGTCCATGGTGATTCTTTTGATACATGTTTAGCGCACTTGGACCGAGTCCTCACGAGGTGTAGAGAGGTGAATCTGGTACTCTCCTGGGAGAAGAGTCACTTTATGGTGACGGAGGGTATCGTGTTGGGGCATGTCATCTCCAAAAGGGGAATGGAGGTTGACCCTGCCAAGGTGGAGGTGATCAAGAAACTCGATCCACCTACCAACGTGAAGTCAGTGCGGTCATTCTTAGGGCATGTTGGATTCTATAGGAGATTCATTCAAGATTTTTCAAAGATCGCCCGCCCACTGACTGAGCTCTTAGGAAAAGACACAGAGTTCATTGTAGATCACAGGTGTCTGGAGGCCTTTGAGCTCTTGAAGAGGAAGATTTGTGCCTCGCCTATCCTACAAGCTCATGACTGGTCTCTCCCCTTTGAGATCATGACTGACGCTTCAGATTTCGCTATAGGAGCTGTGTTAGGACAACGGCGAGAGGGGATTCCGTTTGCGATTCACTATGCGAGCAAAGTTTTAGATCCTACACAGAAAAATTATACAGTGACTGAAAAGGAAATGCTCGCGGTAGTATGGGCCCTCGAGAAGTTCAGATCATATATTTTGGGCTCTAAGGTGACAATTTATACTGATCACACAGCCATTCGATACTTAATGGAAAAGAAGGACGCGAAGGCGCGTCTTCTTAGGTGGATTTTACTCCTCCAGGAATTTGATTTGGAATTAAAAGATAAACTTGGAGTGAAGAATGTTGTGGCTGATCACCTTTCTCGGATTGAACTTAAGGATTCTCCTGATCATGAGCGGATTAGAGAGACCTTCCCAGATGAGTCAATTTGTGTTATTGACTCCCTCCCGTGGTATGCCAACATGGTGAACTATCTTGTCTCCAAGCAGGTTCCCCATGGTTGGACTAGGAGCAGCATTGATCGACTGAAGTCAGATTCGAGGAGATACCACTGGGACGATCCTTTCCTTTTCTTCGAAGGACCGGATTGTGTTTGGAGAAGGTGTATTCCTCAGGAGGAATATCAAAGTGTCCTCACATATTGTCATTCACTTGAGGCTGGAGGACACCATTCGGGAAAGAGAACCGCTCACAAAGTACTTCAATGTGGATTGTATTGGCCGACCTTGTTTAGAGATGCCATTGATTTTGTACGGTCGTGCCCGATTTATCAAAGGATGGGAGGGACAATTGGACAGAGAGATGAGATGCCCATGCAACCGATGATTATTTGTGATGTTTTTGATGCATGGGGCATAGATTTTATGGGTCCTTTTCCCAACAGCCAAGGACATGAGTACATTTTGTTGGCGGTTGATTATTTATCTAGGTGGGTGGAGGCTATCCCAACCCGAACCGCAGACAGCAAAACTGTTTGTAAGTTTGCGAGAGATCATATTATTGCTAGGTTCGGGGTGCCAAAAGTTTTGATATCTGATGGGGGTAGCCACTTTGTGAATCGAGATATGAGATCTTTAGCTAAGGACTATGGATTTGAGCATAGAGTTACTAGTCCTTACCACCCACAGTCTAACGACATGGCAGAGGTTTCGAACAGAGAGGTGAAGAGTATTTTACAGAAATTGGTTCGTCCCGATAGGAAGAACTGGTCTCAGCTTTTGGACCAAGTTCTGTGGGCCTATAGGACAGCCTACAAGACACCATTGGGTACTTCACCATTTAGAATGATCTATGGCAAGCCATGCCATTTGCCCGCAGAATTGATTCATAAATCCGAATGGGCAATTAAGAAGATTAATTGGAGTTGTCACCTAGGGAAACTTTGTCGAGACTTGAACTTGAACGAGCTTGTGGAAATCCGAAACAGGGCATATGACAACAGTTTGATTTATAAGGACAAAGTAAAGAGATGGCATGATCAACACATTAGGTGCAAAGACTTTGTCCCTGGACAAAAGGTATGGTTGTTCAATGCTAGGTTGAAGATGTTCCATGGGAAGCTCAAATCTAAATGGACGGGTCCCTTTGTGGTTAAGAAAGTGCACGAGAATGGAAGTGTAGAGATAGCTGATCTCACAGATGGTGCACAATCTCATGTGGTAAATGGACAACTGTTGAAGCATTTTGTTGATTCCAAAGAGCAGTTAGTCCAAGTCGAGGTCATCAACTTCATACAGAGTAAGCACAGAGCAGATATATCTTATTACTCTTCATGAAGATGCAGCATCAAGATTCACCATCTTAGAAGATTCCATCACTCTTGTACATATTCTCCCTTCTTTGTACATTTTCGAGATCACATCGGTTCTCACACTTACTCTTGTCCTATACTTAGGCTGACCAAAGCCTAAGTATAGGGGGGACCGATGCCCGCCATGTGTATTTACTCATCATTTCTCCTCTTGACCTCGTCCGCCCCATTTTTGCTCTTCTTCTACACTTAGGCTGTCCAGAGCCTAAGTATAGGGGGGGCGGATCGACTTCTATACTTTTTATTATTTTAGCTTTCCTACGCTTAGTACGAGCTATGTCTTTTTGTCACCTAGTGCCATGAGGACATAGCACAAGCTAAGTATAGGGGGGCGTGTATATATTACATATATACTTTACCCATACCTCGTACTTTCACATATTTTTGTATATATTATACACTAATTATGGGGTGGGTAAAAAAACAAAAGTAAAAAAAACAAAAGTAAAAAAAACTTTTTCCTAAAAAAAATTCTTTTTCTTTATTTGCTTAAAAAAACTTTCAAAAAAAATCCTCTTTTGCTAAAAAAAACAACAACAAAACAAAAAAAACTTTTTCTAAAACTTAAAAAAAACCACAAAAAAAACAACAAAAAAAACATTCATAAAAAAAACTAAAAAAAAAACAAAAATAAAAACTAAAAAAAAAACTAACTAATAAGTTGGTTTAATCCCTGACACAATTCACTTTCACACAAGACTAGTGATGTTCAAGAACACTTGGTTTATGAAGTCTTGAGATTTTGAGTTAACCAGCCTTAGTCATTAGTGTCTTTGACTTAATTATTCACATTTCCCTAGTTGATCTCTAAAACCGAGAGTTCTTGAACGGATCAAGTCTTGTATTCACATGCACAGTCAGGGATTAACCCAACTTATTCATTCTTTATTTGCTCGAGGACTAGCAAAGTTTAAGTATAGGGGGGTGATGAATCCGCGATTCATCATCTTAATATCTTGATCTTAGCAAAATCCCCGAGTAAAATCACTTATAAATGTCAATAAAATCAATAAACTAACAAAATACCTCTTGTAAATAAAACACACTAATTATTGTATATTAGAATGTACAAAATAAATTACACATAAAGAGCCGCAAAAATAAAGGAGTTTTATACTTGTAAATAGCTCAAAATTTCATGGATTTTTAATAATTTCATTTCAACTCCTTTTTGCCTAATTCTTTCTCTAACTTGTTTATAAAAGTGTATATAAAAATACAAAAATATAAAATAAATTTTACCTCAAATAAATGCTCCTAGATCCCAAAGAGAAAAAGCCGTAAAGTCCAACTTCCAAGCTAAATTCCCGCTCCGTATGAATTCTAAATTCACCAAACTCACTTTTAAAGTTCAAGTTAGAAAATTATTCTATCCAACGGAAGTGGTTTCATTAAAATCGGAGCTCATTTGCAAAAGTTGGGTTTTGGGACCTAGATGTACATTGTACAGTATGTATATATTCATACTTTCTTCTTTTTTTTATTCTATCTCTCTTAATTATTAAAAATACAAAAAAATCATACTTGTGTTGTATTTTAGTTGTACTATTTTATTGTATTTTTCTGTTGTAAATATCTCTTATTAAAAAGACAAAAAAATTACATATTAGAAAAGTAAAAAAAAAATGTGTACATGTTGTTTGTCTTCCCTTGTAAATTGTCCACTATCTATTTTATTCTTTTTTATTCTATTGTAATTAAAGTAGGTAACTTTATTTCATTTTATTTATTTAATTATTTTACATTCTCTACAATAACCACCATTCAACTCCATTACTCCACCATATTTTCTAACTTCTAATTCAACTCCACCATTTTATTAACCTCCATCCCACTCCATCTTAATTCTAACTTCCATTTTTCTTCTTCTTTATATACATGCCATTCTCCTCATTTTTGCCTTTGATCCATCTTTATGTGAGGAGAGCCTAGTTCCCTGAGTTGAATCGGTGACAGCGACGCAACCACGGTCGAGCGACGACGGCCCCTCTCTCCGGTGTGATCCGTTGGTTTTTTTGGCCAACATCGCAGCCGCAACCGCGCGCCTGCTTGAGCTCATCGCACGCCGGCGATTCGAGCGAAGACCGTGCTCACGAGAGCACTCCATAGGCATCCGCGTTCATCGTAGGTAATTTTATCATCTTGTCATTTTTTTTGCAATTTTTTTTAGCACATCATATCACCCCCATCCTCCATTTGTTTCTACTCTATCTTATTACCATCATCATTTTTTTTCTTTTCTCATCATGTTCATTCCCTGTTTTAAACAAAATTAAAAAAAATAAAAAAAATTAAAACAAAAAAGGTTATTTCATTACCACCCACATCACACCATTTTTTTTCCTATCATCACCATCACCAATTCGTCTTCTTCCCTTTTGTTTATATTCACATTTGTTTCCTGTTTAAAAAAAAAATTAAAAAAAATATAATAAAATTTTTAAAACAAAATAAAGTCTTTTATTACAAGCAAAAAAAATTAAAAAAAAAGAACCGCAGCAAGCAGCAGCGGTGGGAGAACCCACCGCCGCCGCCCCTCCTTTCCACCGCCGACCGCCTGCGGCTTTCCAGCCAACGGCAACGCCGCTACCTACTCCGCCGCGCTCCCCAGCAGCTTCCGCCGCGCCAACGGCCTCCAAAGGCGGCAACCACGACCGCCAGCTCAGCAACCGCCTTCGAAACCCCACCGACGACCGCGGCCAGCCCCTCCTTCGACGTCGATCCTCACCGCGCCGCCGGCGCCTCCTCCTCCGTGCGTGGTCGCGCGGCTGAGCCGCCCCTCCTCCGCCTAAATCCGCCGCCGACCACGCCACATTTGGGTTCTTCCATCGGGTAAGCAGGGAGGAAGAAGGTGCTTTTCAATTTTTTTTATTTGTAAAAATTACATTTATTATTTCTCTAGTTTTTGGAATTGCAGTTTAGTCCCTGTGCATAAGTTCAAGTTGTATTCTTATTTTCTGACTTTGCAAGAACACCCCTGTCTTTTGTGGATTAATTTGGACATCTGTTGAGCATCATTTTATTCAAGAAAAATTGTTATTATGTTGAGCAACTTATTGTCTACTATCTGATTATTTATTTGTATTTTTGTGAGATATGGGTAATTAATCAAAATTGATTAACTGAAATTTTACATAGTTTACCCATTCTGTGCTATTAAATTAATATCTAACACACAGTTGCTCTAAAAATTCCACAAAAATTATATTTGATGCTTTGATGAGTGCTTAACATACTATCCAAATTTCATTCAAAATGGAGTTGTCTTGTGCCTTAAATAAATTGTAGAGTGATTTTAGTTTTTGATTTTTAATTAAATCCCTGTATATTCTTTTTGCAAAATTTCAACTCTCCTAGATTGCTTATCTAAATATCTTTCTGAGATAAATCACACTCTGATTAATTTGAGAACGTGGATTTATTAGGAATTATTTACTCACTGTCACTCTGTTTCCACTAAAAAAATTCATAAAAAATTCATAACTTGTCAAAAAATTCCAAAAAAATTACTGTAGCTTTCTTGCATCATGTTTTCATTCCAGTAATTTTTTCATGATTTTTGCTTTCTGTTTGTGTGATAAATTGCAAAAAGACCCTTAAAAAGTGTGCATTTTTCATTGTTGCATTTTAAGTCCTAAAATTCCAAAAAAATGTGTTTTGTTTCATCTTTAGATTAGTATTCTAGGAAAAATATAATTTGGCTAAATTGGATTAATTTCTCATTAAAATTAATTTGGCTAAGTTGTATGCTTTCGTAGTGTTTTAATTCAACCGCATCTTGCATTGATATTTCTTTTTGCATTAAAAAATTATAAAAAATACCGTTTGGATATCTAGATCTTAAATTTGCAAATTAAGCCCCAAGTTGTTCCTTTGCCTCCCTGAGTTCGACCCCGGACTTGCCCGGGATATAAATTAAAGCCGAGACACTCTTCACGGAGATCTTCTCTCGGTTCTGACCGAATCACTAAGTACATGTGCTACAACGAAGCCGAATTAAACATTGTATTCAGCGTCCCGTCAAAGGGGTAAGTTGTTTTTTTTTTGAGTTGATTGAAAGTGTGAGATAAGCTCTGTACAAGTTGCTTTTATTATTTGACTGAAAGAATCTCGTAATCGAACCTTTTTGGCTCAATTACCTTAGTAGGACTTTTGAATCTCAGGAGCCTCGCTTAATCACGTCATTCTCACGTCCCTGGTCCATTCATGCGATCCATTACTTTGTTTCAAATACCATATATATACACATTTCCCCCTATATATATATATATATATATATGAGGAAAATGAGGCTGCCCCCTAAGGGGAGCTAACTTAGCTCCCCCGTCTCATTTTCGTCAAATTTTTTTATTTTTTTTGAAATTTTCTTCCGTGAATATTCATCACTATATCCTTATATTATGTCATAAAAATTTCATGTGAAACAGAGACTCCTACAGCCTCCATCCAGACAGTCATTTTTTTAACGGTCTCAGGATTTTTTAAATCGACCCCGTCTGGATGGAAGTCGTAGGAGTCTCTGTTTTGCATGAAATTTGAATGACATAATATAGGGATATAATAATGAATTTACATAATTTTTATTTTCGAAAAAATTAAAAAAACACGCAAAAAATGAGGCGGGGGGAGCTAAGTTAGCTCCCCCTAGGGGGCATACAAAATTTTTCCCTATATATATAGGGAAAATGTGTATGCCCCCTAGGGGAGCTAACTTAGCTCCCCCCGTCCCATTTTTCACATGTTTTTTTATTTTTTTATGAAATCTAAAACCGTGTAAATTCATTATTAAATCAATATATTACGCTATTAAAATTTCATGCAAAACAGAGACTCCTACGACCTCCATCCAGACGAGGTCAATTTAAAAAAATCCAGTGACCGTTAAAAAATGACTATCTGGATGGAGACCGTAGAAGTCTCTGTTTCGCATGAAATTTTAATAGTATAATATAGGGATACAGTGATAAATATTCACGAAAGAAATTTTTCAAACAAATAAAAAAATAGGAAAAATGGGGCGGGGGGAGCTAAGTTAGCTCTCCCTAGGGGGCAGCCCCATTTATCTCATATATATAGGAAAAATGGGGCTGACCCCACCCTATTTTTCACAAATTTTTTATTTTTTTTGGAAAAATATCATCATGTATATTCATCCCTATATCCCTCCTATATGTCATTCAAATTTCATCAAAAACAGATTCCTACGGCCTCCATCCAGACGTCATTTTTTTAACGGTCGCAAGATTTTTTAAATCGACTCTGTCTAGATGGAAGCCGTAGGAGTCTCTGTTTCTTACGAATTTCGAGTGGCATATAGGAGGGATACATGGATGAATATACATGGTGATATTTTTTCAAAAAAAATAAAAAAAATTTTGCAAAAGAATGAGGCGGGACAGCCCCATCAACCCATATATATATATATATATATATATAGGATTTAATGAGGCTGCCCCCTAGGGGCAGCCAGCATGGCTGCCCCACCCCCAATTTTCGACGTTTTTTTTTTAATTTTTTTTGAAAAATATCACCGTGTATATTCATCCCTATGTCCCTCCTATATGCCATTCGAATTTTGTCAGAAACGGAGACTCATACGGCCTCCATCGAGATAGTGTCCATTTAACAAATCTTGTTACCGTTAAAAAATGAATGTCTAGATGGAGGTCGTAGGAATCTCTGTTTCTGACGAAATTCGAATGACATATAGGAGGGATATAGGGATTAATATACATGATGATATTTTTCAAAAAAAATAAAAAATACCGAAAACGGCGCAGGGGCACTTGGGGCAGCCCCATTAACCTCATATATATAGAGGGTAAAATGGGGCTGTCCCAATGGGGGGAGCTAACTTGGCTCCCCCGCGCCATTCCGCCCGTTTTTTTTTTGTTTTTTTTAATTTCTTCCGTGGATTTTCATCAATATATACCTATATTATATCATTCAAAATTCGCGCGAAACAGAGACTCCTACGACCTCCATCCGGAAGGGTCGTTTTTAGCAATTCTGTTACCGTTAAAAATGCATGTCTGGATGGAGGCCGTAGGAGTCTCTGTTTCACACGAAATTTGAATGACATAATATAGGGATATAGTGATGAATATTCATGGAAGAAAATTTCAAAAAAATAAAAAAGCGGGCAAAATGACATGGGGGAGCCAAGTTAGCTCCCCCAGGGGGTGAAGAGCCGCGTACTACCATTGTTAATTCCGTCAAATTAATGATTAGAATTAATGTCGTGTCGTTCATTGTAGTCAGGGAATACGGACTAATCAAAAACCACTCTTAATTAATGTCGAGTTAATTATGAGCAGCAAATTTATTTTACTTGGCTAGCCCAAGGTCGAACTCAGGGAGGCAGTTGTCTCCTTAGGTAGATTTTAAGCGAATTTTAGAGGTCGGATTTTCAGAAGATAGTTTTTGTATTTTTCAACAATTTTTATGCAATTTAAATTAAAAACAATGCAAAGTCAGACCAGTTTACAAGTTAAATTAGAATAATACTCAAACTAAGTACAAAAATTATGAAACTTGGTCAGAAGGTGAAGTGCAATGAAATAAAGTACACAATTTTTTTTGGATTTTTCCTACACTTTATGAATTTACTGCGAATTAAAAATGAATGCAAGAAGATTTTTTACGAAATTAATTTTAATAAATATCAAGACATAATATTTCCATATATAAAAATTATCCTAGATAGATCTAAGTATGAAGAATCCAGAAAAATTGATAAACTTAAAATTCTATGTGAATTGGACCTATTAAAAATTAATTAAGGAAATCACAAATTAATTTATTTAGGCCTCGTGATGCGTACAAATGCAAAGATTTGTGAGCACAATGTAAACTAAATTATCCTAAGTCTAATGTGAATTTTTGGTGATTTTTGGAGCAATAGAGAATTTAATACAAATTAAAAGGCATCAAATGGGCAAAATATGGACAATTTCATCAATTTAATACTAATTAAATCCACTGATGTCATAAAAATTAGACAAGTGTCACATACGAACAAGTTAAGCTACACAATGTAATTTTTAGACTTGAAAAATGATGTCAAATGAGTACCTAAATATGCGTGCAAAGACATGGACCAAATTGCAAATACATGAAATAAATTACTCAAAATCAAACATGCCGACAGGGACTTAAACACAATTACCTATAATGCGGGAGACATGTATGCAAAATGCCCAAAAAACATATGCGCCTCACGTGGTGCTCCTGGCAGGGACTGAAATGTAATTTTCAAAACCTCTAGGGCCTCAGTACAAAATACCCAGATCGCACGTGAGAAACACGTGGGGTCCCAGGCTCGGGAGATGTCGAAGGCTCGAAGGTTGGCTCGAGGGCGTTACAGGCTTAAACGTGGCTCGGGATAGCTTCGGGGGTCCGAGCCTAATGGTTGGGGAGGAGGCTCGGAGGAGGCGACGTGGCGCTTGCTGGACCGTTAGATCGAGTGAAGATCCAACGGCTGCTGATGGCTGAAGACATGGCGCGGTGGGGACCGTTGGATCAAGATGGATCCAACGACATCTGGAGCTCAAGGAAGAGGCGACATGACGTGATGCGGAGCGTGGGATCCTCCTAATCCGACGGTTGCGGGCTGATGGCGGCGTGGACCGCTCAGAATCGTCCAATCAAGGAAATCGGGTGGCTACTGGGCTTCGTGCTCAAACGGTTCGCCGCCTCCTGCGACGGAGGTGACTGTGATCCGGTGAAGCCCTCCTGGCTCCACCTTCTCCTCCCCTCGTCGGTGAAGGGTGCTGGAGTCTCTAAAACAGCTTGGAAAGGTCATGGAGGCATTAGGTAGCCGCCGGAGATCTCAGGAGCGGCTGAGGGGGTCTGAGCAGCAGTGGCGGCGAAGCTCGAGCTGAGCTTCGATGACGTTCCGACCAATGATCTAGAGTGTACCTGTAGGGGTTAGCTTGATAGCCGATGCGTGCAAAGTGTTCGTGAGATAAATGGGAGTACAGTGGGAGGCCTGCAGTGGCGTGAAGATGGTCCGGTGGTGCTGCTCCGCCAAGGTGGCGGAGCTTTGATCGGAGTGCGGTGTGGTGCGTCATCGGGGTGATTGAAGTGGCACGCGGAGATGCTGGCTCCGTGGAGGAGCTCGGAGGATGGTCAGGCGAAGGTGAAGATGAGCGGAGGAGGCGAATAAACTTCGAGAAAAAGAAAGAAAATGAAGAAGAAGATCGGAGGGAAGATGGAGGTATCTACCTGGGGAATGTAGCTCGGATATGAGCTCCTGGTTGTCGCTCGAAGGCTGGTAGGGGTTCCTGAGCTCGTGCAGCTCACGGGGGAAGCTGCAGCACGGCGGGGTTGGCCGTGGATCTCGCCGGAGAAGAAGCTCTATTTTCGCTCGATTTCAGGCCTAATTACTGTCACTAATAGGTGAAGTCGAGCTCGGGGTTTCTCTCTAAAGTGGTGGATGGGGTCGACGGTCGACGAAGATGGATTATTTATAGGTTGGAAGTGGCGATGACAGGTGATGGAGGGCGATGTTGGTGGAGGTCATCGGACGATGTAGGAGTGGGTTATGGCGATCATGGAGGTTGGCGAGGATGAGGGTAGAGTGGGCTACAAAGGGGAGGTGTTAGAGGCCGGAGGGTGTGGCCGGAGTGGTTCCCAAAATAGGAAGGGGGCGGCTCGCGCGCAAGGTAGGCACCGTGGGTGCGGGCCTTGCGGGAGGTAGAAGACGATGTCTCAGCCGTTGGATCTCGTGATCCAACGGCAGGGACTTAGGCACTAAGGGGCAGCTAGGATTGATCAGAGGAACGAGATCAAGGGCGCAGGTCGCACCACGTGGCGGGCGGAGGGTGCAGCGCTGGCGTGCAGCTGTGATGATGCCTGGGGTTTTGATCAAAGGGTCCAGATGTCGCGCGAGATGAGTGGCCAGGATGGAGGGCTTCTGGCGAGCATCGGAGGGCTCTAAGCGCAACACATGTCGAGCTGAGGGTGAGGTACGAAGGGACGACCCTGATTTGATCTGGGTTTGATCGGGTGGCTGAGGAGTGCTGTGAAAATGGAGGGCCCAGATCAAGAGTGAGGGAACGCCATCGGACGGCGGAGATGGAGGGCGCTTGGCGTGCAAAGGAACGGCCACGTGGCGCAATCAGAGGTGCCACGTGGCCTGCTCTGAATGGCTGAGAAAGAATATGGATTTAGAGAGAGAAGGATGCCGAATTTGGAAAGACTCAGACATGAAAGTTGTAGATCTCGATGAGATCTACAAGTTTCATGTTGACCAAAAAATGGAGATGAGGTCAAATAAGATATAAAAATACAAGGGTACAAATATACATACATATAGTACACAAAGGGGCCTAAAACCCCAAGTTTTGCATACGAGCTCCGATTTAAATGAAATTGGTCTCATTTTGAAGTTCTCTGAATGTGTATTCATTTGAAAGTGAGTGGACCTAGATCGGAGGTTGTATGAGGTAGATATTTGCATTCTAAGGTCTGAGATCTCCAACTGGGTTTGGGATTTTTATTGGATATTTTTACAAGGTAGGATTTTTTGGCCCTTTTCCTTATATTATTAACTAGTAATATACACAGTATAGGGTCAGTTTTATTATCTTTGGAGGTGGTATAAAATACAAATAAATAAGTGAATATTTTACAGGTAAATTAGGCTTCTTATTTAATGCAAATATGGATGCTAAAATGCATGTATTAAGTATGCATGTATGTATGCTAATTATGCAAGATAATGGGAAATATGCTGCTAAATACTCGAGAACAAGACTCTATTTTCAACTTTAAGAGTGATGAATCACAGATTCATCAAAGGACAGCCCCATTTAACCCATATATATATGAGTAAAAGGAAGTTGTTCTGTGTAACAGCCAAGTTGGTGTTACATGGAGCAATTCCCCCCTCTCCCCCTTTTATTTTTTTTAAATTCCACCATGTATATTCATCTATATATCCCTCCTACATGTCATTCGAATTTCGTGAGAAACGAAGACTCCTATGCCCTCCATCTAAACTGGGTAAAATTTAGCGGTCTGAAATTTGTTGTAATCTACATGTTCTAGATGGAGGGCAAAGGAGTCTCCGTTTCTCACGAAATTTGAATGACATGTGGGAGGGATATATAGATGAATATACATGGTCGAATTTTTGAAAAAAATAGAAGGGGGGGGATTGCTCCGTATAACAACCAACTTGGCTGTTACACAGAACATCTTCCCCGGCCTATATATAGGGTAAAATGGGGCTGCCCCCATGGGGGGAGCTAACTTGGCTCCCCCCACACCATTTCGTCCCCCTTTTTTCAAAATTTCTTCCGTGGTTTTCATCAATATATTCCTATATTATCTCATTCAAATTTCACGTGAAACAGAGACTCTTACGACCTCCATCCAGAAGGGTCATTTTTAGCCATTCTATTACCGTTAAAAAATGACTGTCTGGATGGAGGCCGTACGAGTCTCTGTTTCGCACGAAATTTTAATAACATAATATAGAGATATAGTGATGAATATTCACGGAAGAAATTTTCAAAAAATAAAAATAAAAAAATCGGGCGAAATAGCACGGGGGAGCCAAGTTAGCTCCCCCAAGGGGGCAGCCGTATTTAACCCATATATATATATATAGAGAGAGAGAGAGAGAGAGAGAGGATGATGAACTTGCACCAAGGTGCATGTAACTTTACATGCACCGACGCTTATATCTTCCACATTTTTTTACTTTTTTAAAAAATACTATTCATCCATATATCCCTCCAATATGTCATTCGAATTTCGTCAGAAACAGAGACTCCTATGACCTCCATCCAGAACAGGTAGATTACAACAATTCTAAGCCCATTAAAATTACATGTTCTGGATGGAGGTCATAGAGTTTCTGTTTCTGACGAAATTCGAATGACATATTGGAGGGATATATGGATGAATATACTTGGTGGTATTTTTCAAAAAAGTAAAAAATATGCAAGATATAAGCGCCAGTGCATGTAAAGTTATATGCACCTTGGTGCAAGCTCCCCATCCTCATATATATATAGGGGGCCTTTCAAATGAGACGTGGTCCTTCCATCCTTAAGGAAGGCCAACGATCTGGGCCATCGGATTCAAATCAAACGACATCTTCTATTTTGTTGCCCAAAAGGGTATTTTGGTCAACAAATTTTGCATTAATTACGCACTTTAATTAATATTCTAAAATACTAAATTTAACTAATTTTATTTTTGGTATTTTTCGTAATACCATATTTAAAAAATATCCATTTTTTGCTGGACGATATTATCTGAGGCATATTTTTGTATCCTCACGCATTTTTTTGTAGAATTTAAGATTCCTTTTGTAATGACTGCATGTTTTTTTGTAGAATCCGTTGTTCTTTCATAAAATCGTCCGTTATTTGTAAATTTTGTATGGTTCTTTGTAAAATACAATTCATATTAGTATTTAATGTATGATTTTGTATAATAAAATCTGTATAGTTTTTTTTGTAAAAATTATGGTATTCATTAACGCTTGATATGAATATACAAACCAAATTTGTATAAAATGCATCTAAAATATATAATGGACATCAAAAATGTGTAATGCACATCAGTATATACAAGATCTATAAAAATTTCAATTTTCATTCGCAGCCATTTGATTTGCAAAAATACATAACAAATATGTATAACAGATATCAAAAATGTATAATACACAATAATATTGTAAATACACGTCAATATTGTATCAAACTGCGAAGTATTCTTCATCCAGGACTGGTTGCAGCACCGTGTACATGCATCGCCATCCGGGTTGCATGAAGGTCTTTCGCGACGATGGTGTACTTAGTGCAGTTGAGCGTCGACGGTGGACATGGCTGGAGTTCATGGCGCGGACTTGTGAGTGGAGGTCGTCGGTGAAGGAGATGGCATGTGTAGGATGGCGCGTAGTTGTGCGAACTCTAGGCGGGCGGTGGTTCCTCTTTCCTCCAGGCGATCGACGACGATGCTAATGGAGGGTGATGCTCGTGACTGGACGACACACACCCAAATCGACGATGGAGGCTTCTAAAACAAAAAACAAAAACTTAACTCACTTGCAGAAGATTTTCGGAATCTCTGAACATTATATTTCTTATTTTTCCTACACGTTGATTCAACATGATGCAATTTCAAAACAAAAAAATATTATATATAAAATTGGTTATATAAAATATGTATATAAAATCCGTTTCATAAAATCTGTATACAAAATCTCCTACACATTGATTCAACATGATGCAATTCCCAAACAAAATCTCCTACACGTCCATTGCATTTGAAAATACATGTAGTAAGTTCAACACTTAGTACCACACTGAATAGTTTTCGGTGTCATTCTGCATCCAATCAGAAAAAGATGAAGATTAAAGCGTAGTTCTATCAACAGAAACGTGAATTTTGAAATAGAATCGTAATATCAACAGAAACATGATGTTTGAAACGGAATACAAAAGGAATCATAGCTCTACCTCTTCCTCATGTTGCCGTCGCCAATGTTGCCGGAATACAAAACGTGAACTTTGAAATAGAATCGTAATACAAACGGAGTACATCGCCAAATGTCGCCGTCACACGCATCCTTCTCTTCCTCATATTTTTTTGTGCGTTAGGGTTTTGGAATGATTTGTTGGCAATGTGAATGGCAAATAAGGAGAGAGATTAATGAATAGATATTTTAGGTGATTACATACTATATTTAGATAATGAATAATGACCAAAATGGGTTTTTGATTAAATAAATAATAAAAATAGCATACCTTTAATGACAATCGCCAGATCAATTTTGGATGCACGTGATCGTTGGCCTTCCTTAAGGATGGAAGGACCAAGTCCTATTTGAAAGATATCCTATATATATAGTTAAATGGGGTTGCCCTTGGGGGAGCTAACTTGGCTCCTCCCGCCCCATTTTACCTGGTTTTTTATTTTTTTTTGAAATTTTCTTCAGTGGAATTTCATCACTCTATCCCTATATTATGTCATTAAAATTCCGTGCCAAACAGAGATTCATACGACCTCCATCCAGACAGTTATTTTTTAACGGTAACAGAATTGCTAAAATCGACCCCATCTGGTTGGAGGCCGTAGGAGTATATGTTTTGCACGAAATTTTAACGGCATAATATAGGGATATTATTAATGAAAATCTATGGAAGAAATTTTCAAAAAAATATAAAAAAGGTGAAATAGGGCGGGGGAGCCGAGTTAGCTCCCCTATAGGGGCAGTCCCATTTTACCCACCCTGACACACACGCGCGCGCACACACACACATGTGTCCTCCATCCAGACAAGAACGATTTTAGCTATTCTGTTACCGTTAAAAAATGACCGTCTGGATTGAGGCCGTAGGAGTCTCTATTTCACACGAGATTTTTAATGACATAATATAAGGATATATCGATGAAAATCCACGGAAGAAATTTTCGAAAAAATAGGGTAAAATGGGGCTGCCCCCATGGGGGAGCTAACTTGGCTCCCCCCGACCCATTTCGTCCGTTCTTTTATTTTTTATTTTTCGAAAATTTCTTCCGTGGATTTTCATCGATATATCCCTATATTATGTCATTAAAATCTCGTGTGAAACAGAGACTCCTACATCCTCCATACAGACGGGGTCGATTTTAACAATTATGTTACCGTTAAAAAATGACTGTCTAGATGGAGGTCGTAGGAGTCTCTGTTTTGCACGAAATTTTAATGACATAATATAGAGATATAGTGATGAAATTCTACAGAAGAAATTTTAAAAAAAAGGGCACAATGGAGCAGGGGGAGCCAAGTTAGCTCCCCCAGGGGGCATACCAATTTAACCCATACATGTGTGTGTGTGTGTGAAAAATAGAGTTGTCCAATGGGGGAAGCCAATGGGCTGCTCTCGCACTATTTTTCCGCAATTTTTTCTAATATATCATCATGTATATTTATCTATATATCCCTATAATATTTCACTCAAATTTCGTCAAAAACAGAGACATATATGCCCATCATCTAGAACATATAATTTTAACAGTTTAAACATTGTTGTAATTGATTTGTTCTAGATGGAGGACATAGGAGTTTCCATTTCTGACGAAATTCGAATGACATATTGAGGGATATATAGATAAATACATATGGAGATATTTTTCAAAAAAAATAAAAAAAATTACAGGAAAATAGCACGGGGGCAGCCAACCCCATCAAATCCTATATATATGGGTTCAATGGGGTTGCCCGACCCATTTTTCAATGTTTTCCCCCCCAAAATAAAGCCGTGTACTTCAATATTATATCCCTCTAATTTATCATTCCAATGTCATCAAAAATAGAGACACATATGCCCTTCATCTACAACATGTCGATTACATGAATTCTAAGATCGTTAAAATTACATGTTCTAGATGGAAGGCATAGGAGTCTTTATTTCTGACAAAATTGGAATGACATATTAGAGCGATATAGTGATGAAAATACATTATTTATTTTTGAAAAAAATGTTAGAAAATGAGGCGAGGGCAGGCACATTTTCTTCCTATATATAGGGGAAAATGGGGTTGCCCTTAGGGGAAGCTAACTTAGCTCCTCCCTCCTCACTTTCTTCATATTTTTTTTATTTTTTTTTAAATACTTTTGTGAATTTTTATTATTATATCCTTATATTATGTCATTCAAATTTTGTGTGGAACATAGACTCCTACTGCCTCCACCAAGTCGAGGTCAATTTCAACAATTCTGTAACCGCTAAAAATGATGTCTATATAGAGATCGTAGGAGTCTCTGTTTCTTACGAAACTTGAATTACATAATATATAGATATAGTGATGATTTTTTATAAATTCATTTTTCAAAAAAAAAAAGATATAGGAGAAATGTGACGGGGGAATCAAGTTAGCTCCTCCTATAGGGTATCCCAATTTTCCTCATATATATATAGGATAAAATGTGGCTACTCGAGGGAGAGTTAACTTAGCTCCCCCGCTCCATTTTCCTCATTTTTTTCAAAACATGCTTCAGTGGATTTTCATTATTATGTCCATATATCATTCAAATTTTGCGCGAAAGAGATACTCCTACAGCCTCCATCCAGACGATGTCGATTTCAACAACTGCGACCGTTAAAACATATATGTCTAGATGGAGGTTGTAGAAGTCTCTGTTTTTCGGGAAACTTGAATGACATAGTATATGGATATAGTGATGAATTTTCACGGATTTATTTTTAAAAAAAATTAAAAATATGGGAAATAGTACGGGGAGCCAAGTTCGCTCCCTTAGGGGGCAACCACATTTTTCCCATAAGGAGTCTTTCGAATAGGACATGGTCCTTCTAGAGTTTATGAAGACCATTCTCAATTTGTATAATACACCAGTAATTATGTAAAATAGGTAAATATTTTGTATTATACCTTCTCATTTAATGCAAAACTGCATACTCCAAAATACAAAACTAAACACTGTGTTTTTTTACTAAAACTGACATCAAAACTGTATATTAAAATACAAACTACACATTGTATTTTTTGCTATAGCTAACATCAAAACTGTACATTATATAATACAAATTGTTTACCTATAAAAATGCTCACGTTTTCCTAAACTCAGAACGGAGCATGTCCTATTTGAAGTATATATATATATGGGAAAAATGAGACTGCCCACGAGGGAGCTAACTTGGGTCTCCCTGCCCCATTTTCCCATTTTTTATTTTTTTTGAAAAATTGTGGAAAGTTGTCACTATATACCTATATTATGTCATTCAAGTTTCGTGCGAAGTAGAGATTCCTACGGTCTTCATCTAGATAGTCATTTTTAACGATCGTAGAATTGTTGAAATCGAGCACGTTGGGATGGAGGCTGCAGGAGCCTCAGTTTTGCATGAAATTTGAATGCCATGATGTACGAATATAATAATGAAAATTCGTAGAAGTATTTTTCAAAAAAATAAAAAAAATATGGGGAAAATAAGGTGGAGGAAGCCAAGTTAGCTCCCCAAGGGACAGCCTCATTTTACCCACACACACACATGAGGAAAGAGAGCCTACTTCACGAAGTAGGTAAGATAATCTTACCTACTTCATATTCATTTTTTGTTATTTTTTATTTTTTTGAAAAAAAAACCACATCGATTTTCATCATTATATGCCCCTAATATGTCATTCCAATTTCGTTGGAAACAAAGACTCATATGTCCTTCATCTAGAGCATGTAATTTTAACGATCTTTGAATTGTTGTAATCGACATGTTCTGGATGAATGGTCTAGGAATCTCTATCTCTGACGGAATTGTTGGACATGCGAGCCCATGACGAGCCATTATGCAATAAATATTATTGTGAATATCATTCCCTGATCTGAAATTGAAGAATAACCAATTTGCATAATAGATCTCTTAGTACAATTAGGGTTATGTACCATGGCCATCTTGATGATCATACAGCTGTTGATTCAGTTATTGAATCATAGAGGCTGGTGCTTGGATGAATATCTAAAGAGTTAGATTGAGGACTCAACAAGCACCGTCAAAAAATTCTTAAGAGATGATCTCCAACCTGAGTAGGAGATGGCAATCCTTTCTCATTTAGGCTGATATCCGACCGACCTCTTGATGCAGGTCCTCTGCATGGGAATAGAGATTCGAAGGTGTCAGATTAGTTAGGTCAAAGAGTTGACTTAACGAGATCGAGATAACCAAAGTCCTATGACGTATGCTGTCACGATATAGGCACACATCCTCTGACAGGGGACAAATGTGTTACTATATGTCTGAGTATGTACATTTGGCAGACCGATAGGTTGATGACCTAATCAAGGTCTATACACCGATGCGCTGGTGTGCATACAAGGGCATATAAGTAATACGATCTCTCAAAGGGATCATACAGGTTCATTACTGAACCGGAAGACATGAGCTCACGCATGAGATATTGGGAAGATCAAATTCCGTGCACGGTCGTCTCGCTTTGGAAGCTTGACTAAATTTGTAGGTTTGATATATACTTTTGGAAAGTATATGATCAACACTTGGGTATAATATATGCTTTTGGAAAGTATATGATCGATACCAACTCCCAATGATCGAATGAGAAACTTAATGATAAAACCCTGAAGTAGACAGTGTGAATTGATCTTATACTTCTGGATTATTTTGGGTCTTCCAGTATGCAGGATGTACAGGTATTGGGAATAACTGAGGGTGATGTGATCATAAACGGTTGTATGACCATGACGCTTCCATTCCAAGGGAGTGATGAAACGGGTCTGGATTTTAGTGACTCCTCTCAGTAGAGAAGTAATCTGATCTTAGTCCAAATGTTGGACATTGATCTGAATGTGATTCAGATTCAATGAGAAGACTAGATTTGCGGCCTTGATTTAATCAAGCATCTATGGGAAGCCCGAGATCTGGATTTGAGATGTAATCTCAATATCCAAGTCACTATACCAGGAACAATACAATCGCCATGTCCTTATCTCCAAGTATTCGCGAAGAAAGCACATTATCATTGAAAGAGTTCAGGATAATTTCATTATTGATATATGTATCAAAGCATTGAGTAAATTGGTAATTAAATGTGATTTAATTATCATGATTAATATGAATTCGATTCATATTATAAAGAGAGTTATCTTAGATAATTAAATGTGATTCGATTATTAAAGATGTAAGTAATGTGAATGTGATTCATATTATTTGAGCGCATGAGAATAGAGATCTAATATGATTAAATATGATTTAATTATCATGGATATTGAATAATGGGGATAGCACTATCCATATTAATCATATATATTATAAACGTTATTTATAATATATAAGAGAGAGCTATTTGTAATTTACATTTGTTACTTAAATATTAATGTGAATTGGATTCACATTGAACAATTAATTGAAAATGTAATTTACATTTTATTTGGGTTGTGAATGTGATTAACAAATTTCTAATGGCAAGATTGCAATATTCACAAAATAGATTGGATTTATTTTTGTGAGATGATTTGCAACAAAAGTTGTTGCAAATATTGGAGAGAATCATGAGATAATGTAATCTCATGTAACAGGAGAGAGACATCCACCTTCCATATAGGAAGAGTGGATAGATATAATTCCTATAAGGAATGTGGTGGTCGTCCACCATCCTTATGGAAAGGAGGCTTGCCTCCTTCCTATTTCTCTAATGGAGATTGATTTGATATAAAACAAATTATATTCAATATATATTTGATTTTATTAAATCAATTGTTGTTTGTTTTTACCAACACCAATCTTGGCCATTAAAAAAACACAAATCAATGTGAACCATTGGATTTGTGTTGTCCATGGATTGAGATCCATGGATCCCAAAATATATAAAAGGGAGAGGCACCTTCTTTTCTCTTCTTTACACAATGAGAACATAAGTCTCTCTCTCTCTACATGCCCACTCTCTCTCCTTCTCTCATGTGGCTGTCCACTATGGATTTCCTAGAGAAAGTCTCCATCACCGCAGCATCGTCGTTATGATGCTCGATCATTTGCTCGTAGATCTCGTCTCCTTCAGTGTGCCTCGCTCGTGAAGAAGACGCCAGATCTCGTGTGTCGAGATTAGGAGATCCTTCGCTTGGATCATCAACATGGATTGCGGGAAGCACGTGTTTCATCAACACGCTCGCAAGCGTCTCCTCCGTTGGATCGGACTTGAGACAGGAGGTCTCTTCGTTTAGAGACTCGATCGCAAACACGCTTCTGAAGGATATTGAGAATCCTCAAGCGCATCACGGAAGCGTGACGATCACATCTTATGCGATGGGGGCGACTAGTCGCACTAGTCGCAATGTGCAACGAAATTTAAAAATTTTAATCACATGATGAAACCACATGATCACAAGAACAATTATTAGATCGTTTCATCAAATCACAAAGTATTAGGAATACCTCTCGAAGCATGGTTGTGATCACGATATCTCTAAAGCAAGATATCCTCCTGTCTCAAGTCGTTCCACGAGAGACAATACTTGCCGGGCGCGATGATGAAACGCATGACTCCCGCAATCCTCGACGAAGATCCAAGCCTCGAATCTCCTGATTTCGTCCAACGAAATCTGTCATCTTCCTCTAGAGCAAGCCAGCCCAAAAGAAGACGGAGATCCACGAGTAGTCGAAGGGGGAAGGCGAGAACTTCTCTATCTCAACAAAGATGGTCGGCCGCCTTGTAGAGAGGCAGAGAGAGGATGAGAATGAGAGAGAGAGAGAGAGAGGGGAAGTAGAGTAGGCGTCTACTTTGATGTACCCTTCAAGGGCTAGGGTTTCTCTCCTTATATATTAGTTTGGGATCCAATGGATCTCAATCCATGGCTCACATGGATCCAACGGCTATTGTAACCCATGAGCCAATTAACGGCCATGATTGTTGTTGATTAAAAACCAACAACATTAATTTATATATTAAATTAAATATATGTTGAATTATTATCAACATAATTTAATTAACATAAATTAATTATTAAGAGATAATATGATAATAAAAAAGAGAGGCAACAAACCACCCTAAATTTAGGGGGTGTCACCTATGACTAAGTCATAGGTGACGCCACCTATTATTTTAGTGGTATTTTTTGTCTCCTTTTTATTTTATCCTACTATTTCTTAATAAATTACAATAACTTTATTGCAATAATATCCACCAAAATTAATTCTAAATTAATTTGTGAATATTTCCAATCATGCCATTGAAAAATATGTGAATCATATTCACATTCCAAACTAATTTGTAAATTACATTTCCAATTAATTAACTAATGTGAATCTAATCCACATTAATAATTAACAAATGCTATTTACAATGTTTCTCTCTCTCTGATATATTACAAATCCCATTTATAATATACACAGATATTCTGGATAGCACTATCCATGATTTGCTTATCCTTGATAATTAAATCTCATTTAATTATCTTGGATAATCATTCTCACAATATGAATCTTATTCATTTTATACTTGATAATTAAATCTCATTTAATTATCTTGGACAATTATTTCTCACAATATGAATCTTATTCATATTATACTTGATAGTTAAAATCTCATTTAATCATCAAGACCTTCTTGCTTGGACACTAAATTCATCATAGGAATTATTCTTGAACTCCTTCAAGAATAATGTGCCTTCTCCACAGATACTGGAGATAAGGACAGGGCGATTGTATTGTTCCACGTATAGTGACTTGGATGTTGAGATCTCATCTCAAATCCAGATCTAACGGACCTCCCACAGATGCTTGATTAAATCAAGTCCGTATACTTAATCTTCTCGTTGCATCTGAATCACATTCAGATCAATGTCCAACACTTGGACTAAGATCAAGTTACTTCTCTACTGAGAGGAGTCACTAAAATCCAGACATGTTTTCATCACTCCCTCAGACTGGAAGCGTCATGGTTATACAATCGTTTATGATCACATTACCCTCAGGTATTCCCAATACCTGCACATCTGATGAGCGCTCCCACACCCTTAGTTAATTCGGTCAAATTAATGGTCCAAATTAATTTTAAGTGTTCGTTGCAGTCGGATGCGGGAGGTTGATCAAAAACCACTTAAGTCAGATGTTGGTCAATTTTAGCGGTGATATTTTTTACTTGGTGGAAGTCCAAGGTCGATCTCAGGGAGGCAACTGTCTCCTTAGGTTGATTACAACAATTTACAAGTGTTTGATATTCGGGGAACAAATTTTTTTGTATTTTTAATTCCTATGCAGACATATGCAGACAATTCTTAGCCAATTTAAAGTCAATTTAATTGATATCAAACTAAGTCCAAAAATAATGAAAATTGGCCAGAAGATTATTTATGATGAAAATGACCTACACTAATTTTTTTGGAATTTTTCGACTCAAGATAAATTTTTTGTGAATTAACCAAACAGACAGAGTGATTTTCAGTGTTTAATAAAAAAAATATCAAACCACAATTTCTCCAAGAACCAAAATTATCCTAGGAAGGTCTAATGATCAGGGACCTAAGAAAATTGACAGAACTTAAATTTGTTGTGAAATGAATTAATTAAAATTAATTAAAGAAAATCACTAAACTATTTATTGAGGCCTCGTTATGCATGCAAATGATATGAAATTTTTATGGAGTGTTGAAAATAATGTCCTTAAGCTACTGTGAATTTTTGGTGATTTTTGAAGGCACTGATATTTAATTAAAAATCAAATGGCATCACTGGGCAAAATATGACACAAATGAACCAATTAATTCATTGATAATTCAATTAAGCCAACAAAAATTAGACACGTGTACAAAAAGATAGAGGACACAATTCTCAACAACTTGCAATTTTTAGGATTTCAAAATGATGAAAAATGCATGCTATGGACACGTGCAAACACAAGGGTATAAATGCAATACTGGAAAATAAAATTTCAATAAGTAAACGTGCTGACAGGGACTAAAATGCAATTACCTATACTATGCAGGACTTGAATGCAATTTCTCCACGAACCACGTGCTCCTCACGTGATGTCTGCTTCACAGGGACCTCTTCGCAATTTGTGAAAGCTCCAGGGGCGTCGGTGCAAATATCCCAGGCCGCACGTGCTCCTCACGTGGGGCGACCTAGGTTCGGAGGCCTTCGGAGGCTCGGGTCGAGGCTCGGGTCTTCTGGAGGCTCGGGCTAGCCTCGGAGCAGCTTCGGGTTACCCGAGCCTAGGCTTGGGAGGCCGAGGCTCGGATAGGGCGACGTGGCGGACTGGAGGCCCTTGGATCACGATGGATCCAAGGGTTGTCGATGAAGACGCGTGGCGGCTGATGAGGCGTCCGATCCGAGGTGTAATCGACGGTCGAGGACGAGGGCGGCGAAGAGACGCGTGGCGAGGCGGGGTCCGTTCGATCAGAGGATCGAACGGCTGCTGCTTCTTCTCCTTCAACGGGCCTCCGCCGCCTGCGGAGGAGATGGCTGCGCTCCGGTGAAGGGGGCCGAGCTCCGCCTCGGTGGCCAAGCTCCGGTGATGAGCTCCGTCAGCTCCCACCTAGCTCGGAAGAAGCGGAAGTGAAAGGCGGAGCCTCCGGTGGTCTCTGGATGACTGGAGGAGTGTTGGAGCTCTGCGGCGATGAAGCTCGAAGGGAGCTCCGGCGAGGCTCCGGCCAATGAAAGATTGAGGACCTGCGAAGGGTTAGATGGATAGCCGAGGCGTGCAGGTGTTCGTGGAGGTGAGGTGAGTGAGCGGCGAGGCCTACGGTGGAGTGCGATGGTCTGGCGGGTAAGCTCCGGCCAAATGGCGGAGCTGCTAGTCGGAGGAAGGTGGTATGCGTCGTCGGAGAGCGTTGAGGGGTCAGCGAGGATCGGAGCTTCGACGCGAAGCTCGCCGAGGTGGTTGGAAGGTGCGAGGGTGATCAATGACAGCGAATAAAAGCAGAGAAAAAGCAAGAAAAAGAAGAAGAAGATCGGAGATCGATGGAGGGAGTTACCTGGGAATTGGAGCTCCGCTGGGAGTTCCAGGTCGTCGCTCAAGAGGTCGGTAAAGCCCCGAGCTCGTGCAGCTGCTCGGAGGAGTGGCTGCGACACGGCGGTGGGCCGAGGATCTCGCCGGAGAAGACGCCGGTCTTCGCTCGAAGAGACGGCCAATTGCTGTCACCAATTGAGAGCTCTGAGCTCGGGGGTTTCTCCTGGAGTGGCGGATGCGGATGAAGGTGGCCGGAGGGCGAGTATTTATAGGATGGAAGTCTCGGCAGAGCTGGTGATGGGGCGAAGTTCATGGCTGTCGTGGGGCGAGTGTGGCGGAGATGGTGGCGTGCGAGGGAGCTGGCGAGGGAGATGGATGAGTGGGGTGTGTCGTGGGGGTGATGGTGGTCGAAGAAGGTGGCTGGAGTGCGGCCAAGAATAGGAAGGGGCAGCCCCTCCCGCAAGGCGGAGATCGTGGGAGAGAGGGGGTGCCCGAGGTAGGGGACGAAGTCTCCTCCGTTGGATCGTGTGATCCAACGGTGGAGATTAGATCGTGGTGAGCGGGTGTGATTAGATCGAGGGGAGGCGATCTGAGGGTCGTGGAGCCACCACGTGGCGGGACGGGGTCGAAGCGCGATCCCACGGATGGGATGAAAAGTGGGGGAATGATCGAACGGCTGAGGGGATAGGCAGCGGCTGCGGTTGAGATGGAGAGTCCAGGTTGCGATCGAAGGGCGCATAGCGCGCCACGTGTCGTCATGTGGGCGCGGCGCTAACGGATGGTGGTGATGAGGAGTAGGAGACAATCGGACGGCTGAGGGAGTGAGCGCACGTGGTCACAGAGGGGCCGTTGGATCTGAGGCGCGATCCAACGGTGGGGGGGCGAAGGCGGATCAGACAAAGGGCAGCGGGCCGCGTGGCGCAATCCGAGGGCGCCACGTGGCCTGCTGTGATTGGCTGGAAGGGAAAACACGTGTAGAGAGAAGAGGAGGCCGAATTTGGAAAAACTCAAAACATGAAAGTTGTAGATCTTGATGAGATCTACAAGTTTCATGTTGACCAAAGACGGAGATGAGGTCAAATATGGTACATAAATAGAAAGGTACATAAATATACATATGTAGTATACAACATGACCCAAAAACCCAAGTTTCTCATACAAGCTCCAATTGCAATGAAATTAGTCTCATTTTAAAGGTCTTTTCATATGTAGTATTCTAAGAGTGAGTCGACCTAAGTAGGAGTTTGTATGCGGGCTTTATGTGTGTTTTAATGTACAAGGGTTCTCAGGATATTTGGGCTATTTTTCAAGGGTGATTTTTGGCATTCTTATTTAAATGCAGATGAGCTGCTAAAAATGCATGAATTATGGATGCATGCATGAGTGTTATTTATGCAAGATAAAAGGAAATATGCTTCTATTTTCTCGGGAACAAGGCTCTATTTTTGACTTTTGATGTGATGAATCACAGATTCATCAACCCCCTATACTTAAACCTTGCTCGTCCCCGAGCAACTAAATGAAATGCAAGAGTGAAATGATTTTGGGTTCCATACCAAGGTCATGAGCAAAAGTTGAAAATGGAGCCTGACTCGACCTTTGGATTAATTGTGTGGCGGAACCTTATTTGGACCTGAACTTAAGACCTAACAGACTTCAAGTTCCACAAGTCTTCTATTCAAGACGCCTCAATAGTCAGGTCAGAATAATTCCTCAAACGCAAATTTCTGATGACTATGATTCTTACTTGTACTGTGTAAGTGAGATATAGCTCTCCATGTCAGAAATGACTCGGAACCAGCCTCCTCTAACAAGGTAACTCAATAACCTGGTCCAGTAACTCTTTCCTCGAGGAGCGGGGTATTCCCTTCTAAGTTCAAGTGCGACCAACCCAAGAGGAGGGGGTAGAGAAAAGAATGGACAGTGGCCAGTGTAGCCACCTATCCCGGGATGCCTGACCAGTGTAGCCAAGTCATCCAGCTGCATTTTCCTTGCTAATATACATACTCCGACAGGTATTATTCTTTTTCTTGGACCTGTCTGATTTTTTTGGAGTTCTTTCTTGCATTTTTTTTTTTTTTTGGAACTATATTCAAGGTGCAGCATATACATCAGGAGTTTTTCCTCTTGAGCCAGTAGACTATCCCTCTTTTGAAGCATTATTGCAACCCACAGCATCCCGTCCTTAGCCTTCATCACCACTAGACCAAGTTGAGACGCACTTCCTTCACTATAAGAAGAAGAGAGGTTCCGCCTAGAAGTACTACCCTCATATGCTACCCCAAGTCAAAGGAAACTACCTCCTTACCACCTCATCAATGAAGAGCTACGTGCATAGTGTTTGTCCAAGTTAGGTCATTATCTAAAAGAATCCTGCGTATGCACGAGATATTCTACTTAGACTAGTCAAGATGACATGTGAACATAGACTTGTGGACTCCAAGAATTAAGTCTCTTGACCTGAGAAATCTTAACTCCAGTTCCTATAAGGTTCCTCTGAAATTAGGTGGATTAAGGTCAAATCAAGTCCATCCTCAATATCTACTCATAACTTGGTTCAGAACCCACTAGCTTTTCACTTTGCATATGCAGAAATATGCAGATGAGATGAGATGTCATGCTATGAAAATGCAGGACTCTTTTTATTAGTTTTTATGCAGGGATGATATGCAAGAGTAAATAAGAAGCCTTTATTTTTGTTTTATTTTTCTGGTATACAACAATTATTTACAAAAGTATGTTTTACAAGAATTTTACAACTTTTTATACAAGTACATATTATACAAGTATACCAATTAAAATTTTTTTTTTTTTGTTTTTTTTTCGATTTTTACCCACCCGTAATTATTGCAAAATATGTACAACAGTACGCGAAAGTACGAGCTATGGGTAAAGTATATATGTAATATATACACGCCCCCCTATACTTAGCGTGTGCTATGTCCTCAGAGCACAAAGAGCGAGGAAAAGACATAGCTCGTGCTAAGCGTAGGAGAGCCAAAAAGAAATAGTAAGTATAGAAGTCGTCTCGCCCCCCTATACTTAGGCTCTGGCAGCCTAAGTGTAGAAGAAGATCAGAAATGGGGCGGACGAGGTTAAGAGGAGAAATGGAGGAGTATCAGTGCGGGCATCGGTCCCCCCTATACTTAGGCTTAGGTCAGCCTAAGTATCGGTAGGAAATGAGTATAAGGACCAATGTGATCTGAAGAATGTACAGTGAATCGACTCGGGTGACCCCTTCCCCCTATACTTAGGATCTGGTCATCCTAAGTACAGTCCGAGATAATGATTCGATGATGTGGGGACGGGCTACTAGAATCGTGAAGGTAAGGATAGGATATACAGGAAGAATGATATATATACAGCTGAGTCGGTCTGAATCTTTTGAAGATGCTGCTGATGGCTGGAGTTCATTGCTGCAAGGTCTCATACGCGGCTTGAGATGTATCTGCTGTATCTGTCTCGCATATGAATACAATCTCCTCCACATGGACTAACTGTTCATTGGATTCGACGAAGTGCTTCAACAGCTG